>BPLR01003405.1:0-155656 GCA_021605095.1 Caerostris extrusa
GTTTGCATATTTAAGTAATTTGTATTTCAAAACAATTTATGCTTGTGTATGCATCAAAGGAAATTTTGTATTATAATGTATATAAATTTAAGTTGCATCCAGCATATTTCTAGGGCACTAAAATTTGAAACAATTCGTTTTCTTTTTCATTTAGACTCCAAATTGCACAATCAAAAATTTTTTATGTAAGCACACCATTTTTCTAGTTATACACCTAGCTTATTTATGTCTTATGTAATTTCTCTTACCTTTTATTTCCTTGTCCATAATTTTGCAGCAACTGCTTCTACCGTCTATTTATTTATTAGCTATTAAGATTTTCTAAATTCTACTATAATTCATTTGATGAATATTCCTCCAGCTCTCTGATTTGTATAATCTCTATGTAGTGTTTATTGTATTATATTGCTTTTAATTTTTTTTTTTTTCTCTTTCTGTAATATCTTACCTAAAGTTTTTATATTTTCGCATTTCATATTTCATCCTTCTTCAAAAAAATTTTTTTTTAATTTTTGATATTTAGTTTCTGTTCTTGTATAAATTTTCCCCATTGTTCAGCTTCTGTACCACAAAAGGAATTATGCAAAACTTTTTTCCTCCATCGTGCGTCCATTCATTTCACCCATATCATTCCCAAACTGTATAGGGGCAACTCAGCTCTAGGCACAGTGATGTGGTGTGGTGTGAAGTGTAGTAGTAGTAGTAGTAGGAATTTAAATAATGAATTTTATGTGATGGTTTAAATTTCTCTTTGGTTAAATTTTCTTCAGGTTTAGAATCTTGTATTCTTTTGCTTGAATAATGTCGGCTTGCATTATTCCTTTAGAATTATTTCAATATGATAGTTATTTTCCAGTCATATGTCCCCTATCAGTTTTGATTTTTTAATGACAATTTGTTTTAAGTTTAATAGTATTACCTATAAACAAAAAGTGTTATGAATGATGTTGAAATTATTTCAATTCTGGAAAAGAACATCTAAAAATTATTTAAATGCATTTTATTTAAATTTTGGAGTTGTTATGCGCTTTAATATTGTAATTAAAATAATCTTTTGAAGTTATCTTAATAAAAAAAAATTATCCAATATGACCCATTTCCCATACTTAAAGATTTCTTATGTCTAACGTAATTTTGACCCTCTTGGTAAAACTTTTTTTGGTAGATGGGGCTCGTGAAATACATAGTAATTCAGCTAGTTCTATGGATATGAGGAAAATTGTCATGCTAATTAATAAATTTTATGGAAGTTAAGTACACAAATGTTTATTAATTTAATGTGATGGTACATTTTACAGAAATTTAAGTGTTATGTAAAATATACAAGGTGGCCTTAAAGTAACTTTCCTTCTTTAAAAGCATTTGCAGCTAAAATTAATTAATGAAATAAATAAATATATATATATAATTTTGGCTGGGTATTTTATGCAAATTTAACATTTTTCCCATATATCGGTGTACCTTTTATGATTCTTTGCTTGGCATTAAATCGCGGTTTGACTGCAAATAATAATGTAAATTTACGCATGTATTAATTTCTTTTGCTATAGACTTTTTTTCTCACTGGAAGAGTTTTGGCATTTCATTCATGAAAAAGGAATTCCATTATTTAAAAGTATATAATAACAACCCATCACTCAAATTTTTGAGCAGACAAGTAGTATTGTGAATAGTTATATTGCATGCAATTAGTTTTTGTACTAATCAGAACAACCTGTCAATCAAATCTGATAGCTGATATTCGGTATTATGTATAATGAGACTCGGGAAATTGGCGAATATCTGTGTGACCTTCGCAGGTCGCAACAACTACATATTGAATATAAACTACACCATGCGTTGTTTCATCATGAGCCAGAAATGACCACGAGCTGAGAAATGTATAGTCCAATGAGAAGTGAGGGAAGCTGATCCTATTCTTGACTTAAAAGGAAATTTTTTGGTGAAGAAGAGATAGTCTGCTATGAGTCGACCACAAGTGTTGTTTTTATTTTTTGGCTCCGAAGTGACTGAATAGACCGGAGTTCCCGCTAGTTTTCCAAAGTGAACCTCTTGAGGTTTTATCTATCAGGCCTTGTGGTAATTAAGGTCTGCCGCAGACCAGGCAATTAGATTCGGCGTAGACTCGAGAACTCTGAAAAATCCCCGACTTTGGAGTGAACTGCACTCGTGCATTTGTGATAAAATGTATATTCTTAATTTTTATTCCTTTTATAATAATCCATATTTCTGTTTTTGTATATACTATACAGTGCTTGTAAATAAAACTTAAAGTGTTCCATGAACCTGAAAGTATACCTCTTCTTGAAGCCATTATATGTCTAGTATAATACGAGACGTTACTCTGCCATTCCGATCATAATTTGAAAATCCAAATTCCAATTTCTTTAAGCCCCCTTGTGCCTTTTACTCATAGAAAACAATAAAATATTTGGGAATTTAAACTTTCAATACGAACCACACTTAATTAAAGGTAGATCTACAGTTTTTTGTGGCACATCTAACATTCAATCTAGTACGTTGTATAGAACCCATGTAAATTATCGCCAAAAAGCTTTTGAAGTTCTTCCGAAGGAATGTTACTTTACTTGTAATTTTATTTTATTTAGTGTTTAAAATATTTTGTAGAAGTTAAATAACATGCTATTAAATAGATACAGTCTAAACGGAATTGAATGAAATTTGTTGTAAATAAGGTTTGTGATCGACGACATTCTTTAAATCTAACATTTCAGTTTCAATAATTATTCATTTATTTTATCCTATTTTTATAACTCAATCCATACAAAAATATACACGTAACAAAACACCTGTAGTGTAGAAAGCGACTAAGATGCTTGCATTTTATTAAAATAACCATTGCTATTTATCTGCCAAACATTGGTTAAATTACATACCGGCAAAGTATATGTAAATACATTTGCTTTAAATAAACTTTTTCTTTTACTTATGTTTGTAATCTTTTCACTATATATATAGAAAAAAGACCAAAAATTCAGGCAAATTAATATTATCGCTTAACAGAAAGTTTAAAAAAAAAAAACCAGGGATTTCTTTCGTTTTTTTTTTTTAAGGTTCTGAAATGATATGGAGAAGTTTGTAATATGTGTTTTAAATTAGATACAAAGCTAGTGACAAGCTAGTTTAGCATTAAAGTATCGACAAGTGCGATATTTAGTTCAAAAAAAAATATTATTTCGAATTAGAAAAACTATGTGTATGTTGATTACATAAAATATACTAGTTGACCCGGCAAACGTTGTTTTGCGATATACATTATTTCTATAAAATAATTTTTTAGTTAAATAATACTTACTATAAGTGTGTGGAAATGTGGTTATGATTGGAAGAGGAATGGAACGTTGCAGACAATGACGACGTATTAAATGATAATACACTAACCATTTATTTATTTCATCCTTTATATTTTATTAAATTAATAAATATATTTTAAATTACATTATATAATAGCTGTATATGCATCAAAAATAGTTATTTACATATTTACTACTAATTATGGCAATTAAAAAATAATCAACATCAATGGAGTCATCAAGTGCAATGGAGTGTACGATATTTTCGGTTAGTCCGTCTTTAGCCAACACAAACAAACTGGATGGTTTACCCACACGCGAACATGCCACGTATAGTTGTCCGTGGGAAAACACGGTGTGCCCAAATCTAAGCCACAAACAGACATCGTTTGGCCTTGCGACTTATTGATTATCATTGCGAATGCCAATCTAATTGGAAATTGAATACGTTTGAATTCAATGGCACATCTGTGGGAATCATAGGGATTCGTGGCAGCAATATATTTTCGCCTCGGTACTTGCCATTCAAAATGCTGGCTCCGATAACGTTTTCCATTAATTTTTTAATGACTAATCGTGTTCCATTGCACAGCCATGGTGGGTTCAAATTACGAATCAAAATAACCGGAGTTCCAACCTTTAATTGTAAATGATACGGTGGTATGCCTGGCAAATCCAATGAATTCAAAAACTCAATTGGATAATTTACAGCTTCATTGGCATCGCAAACTGTATCCATAGATTTGTATGACACCAAGTTCCCTGGCAACAACTGTTATATCTTGGAATTTAAACCATTGACGTCCACATTTTTTGCTGCCAAAATTGCTCTTTCTGCCAACCAATCAAAATTTTTGAATTGTGTGCATACATCGGGAAATATGTGGTCGATGAGATTATTTTGCGAGTCGATGATTGTGCAGAAAAATTTCGGAAATTTTATGCATCCAGTATTTTCATGTACAACAATTTTTCCATCGCCATTATCTAACAGTTGCTTTGAGAATGTTTCAGCGGATGGATCTTGAAGCATTTGAACACGCATGTTTACTTTTAGTTGTAATTTTTCAACATTACGCCACAGTGACGATGATTTTAAGCAAGCGTTGATCTCAACAGCGTACGTTGAACGTGGAATGGCAGGAAGTGTTTGCCTGAAATCACCTGAAAGGAGTAACAGAGTGCCGCCAAATAGTTTGTCGTTATAAGTTTTTGCTTTCGATAATCGTATGCTTTCGAATTGCAAATAACACTTACTTTACTGGAATCCCAGATTCGCCACAATAAAGAAAATTACAACACAATTACACCTGTAAGTTAAAACGCAATAAAAGCCATCTTTATTTTTCTTAGAACAATAATAAAGTTGCCAATTTTGCTTAACTAAACATTAACACACGCTACACGTGTAAATATAATTTAATGCTACACGTGCAAAGAATATAACTTAACAAAACATTAACTTAAGACATTAACACGCTACACGTGCAAATATAACAGTATTCGTTCTCTTATTATTTGACTTACCTTTAACAATGATAAAACACGTATATTTATTTAACACGTAAATATTTCTCTTTTAAATGAAAACTATTCCAACAAAAACGTTGCGTATAATATATACAGGTAAAGCAACGGCCGTTGTTGGCGCGAGTTCACAACACGTGTTGATTTATATAAGATCACTTAATTAAATAAAAGTAAAAAAAATGAAGCCGATTAAAGACTTTAATTTTTGTTTAAGCACACGTGCTGTAATGTCATGACTAAGAAATTAAAAAAACCACTACATTGTTTTACGAAAGAAATTTTTAAAAATATTTAGGGGTGGACCACCTTTATCACTTAGGGGTTTAAAAAATAGATTACGACCGATTCGCAGACCTACCAAATATGCACAAAATTTTCATAAGAATCAGTCAAGCCGTTTCGGAGGAGTTTGGCAACAAACACTGTGACACGAGAATTTTATATATTAGATTGAATTTTAATTTTGAGTTTCATTTTATATTTATATGGCATTTTCTTATTAATACTTTAAAAAAAAATACATCAATGCCTTTTTTTATTTCTAAGCATTGGTTTCAAGGATTTCTCAAATTTTGTTGATTCAAAAAACGACCATTATCATATACATACATATCAAGGTCATCATTGATCGATGCCACCTGGATTGCAAATCAATGAATTGCTTTCAATGAATTCAAATTTTGTTGATACTTTACAATACCACCATTCAAAAGGTCATCGTTGGTCGTGCTACCTGGATTGCAAAACTATTAGTTTTCCTTTTAATGAACTCAAATTTTGTAGATCAACGAATTTTTCCTTCAATGAACACAAATTTTATTGATATTTTATAATACGTCCATTCAAAGGTCATCATTTGTTGATGCCACCTGGATTGCAAATCATTCTCTTCCTCTCTATCGAATCTAATGAAGACCCAAAGGAAGGAAGCCGGCAGCCTACAAATTTATCATTATCTTTTATGAAAATATTGATGAATCGGACTTCGAAATGATTTGTTCTAGATTAGATGCTAGTGTATTACCCTCCAAACCCAGATGTAATTAAATGTCAGTCTTTCAAATCTGGACAATGATACTTCATATTCCTAAATACAGAAAAGAAAGTAATTAAATATAACTGGAATATTTTTCAACATTATTTTTTATAGTACAATCTTTTTATAGTGCTATAGTACGGATCTACAATTTCTGACGTCATTACTTAATAGTGATGTTAGTGATAATTCTGGGATATTTATTAATCCGTGAAAGTTCCATAAAAAAAAGTTGGCAACGGTTTGATAGCGTAACTTGTACTCGTTGAAGATTAAAGAAAATTTACTAACGTGAGCATAAATCTAAAAGTCAAGAAAATTTTACTTTATTGACAATCAGTTACATGTGCTTTGAATAATTTTTTATCTACTTTCCCATGTCTGGTATGGTGTGTAATCAACCATCTTTAGAGCATTTATATGATCAAGCTTGAAGTCTTCCACTCTGAGAAGGAATAATAAGTTCCAAAGATATCTGTTTCTTTCTTGGTGGTATTATATGATCTATTTTTATTGGAGAGTATTTATTCATACCTAAGGACAGTAAGGAGTTGACTCTTTTTTTTAAACTATCACTGAAAAAAATTTACTTTGTGAAAAATCGGTGACTAGTGTTTTGAATAACATACGAAAAATAGAAACATATAATATATCTTTAATTTGAAAGATAATTAGTCACAAGATTTTTATCAGTTTTAATACCTATTTATGTATTTTTTTTATAAACTGGTCTGCGGTTTTTGAATAATAGTATTAGAAATTCCAAGAACGAAAGTTTCAGCAATAGTTATTGTATGTACAGATATTTAGTATCAAATATTAATTAAATTTGGATTTAACCCAAAGCGAGAATAAAATTGTTTTAAAATGGGGAATTAAATATTTTAAAAAATGCTAAAAATATTGCTATTATCATTGTTAATCATTATCTGTGCATCTTTTAAATCTTCATATGAGAGATTTTTTTCGAGCCTTAGCTATAATGATGAATATGAAGAAAGCATACGGAAAGCCGTGGACCTTGCAGTAAAAGAATGCAAATTCCAATTTCAATGGAATCGTTGGGATTGCCCAAGATCAAACTTCCTGACTTCCTTACGAAAAAATCAGCAAATATCTACTAGAGAATTGGCGTTTGTGCGTGCCATGGTCAGCTCTTCCATAATGATTACTATATCAAGACATTGCAGCTCGGGCAATTTTAAACACTGTACATGTGATCATTATAAGCAAGATCAAATGGATCCACTGAAAATCTGGCATTGGAAAGGTTGCGTCGATAATGTGAAATTCGCCTATAAAATCGCCAAATTGTATTTAGATGACCGAGAGATTGGTAGAGACTTGAAAGCTTTCGTCAATTTGCATAATTTTCAATTTGGGAGATTAATTGTCAAGAAAACCATGCAAGATTCATGTAGATGCAATGGCTACTCTGGTAGTTGTAGTTTGAAGATTTGTCGTCTATCGGTACCAGACATTCGCAGTGTTGGCCACCTATTTAAAGAAGCTTACAAAAAGGCAAAACTCTTGGAGGCTAACATCCACAGCTACACTGTACAATCGGGAAATTCGAAGAGTAAAAGTCCTTTTCATCCACAAATTCATGAGCAACTGGGTATTTCGAAGAACAGAATGTATTTTATGGACAAGTCTCCAAATTATTGTAAGGCCGATAAATCTTTAGGAACCTATGGTACTTTGGGTAGGGTATGTTCTGGCAAAACAGGAGACGACGTAAGCAAAGTTGAAAGACGTAGCTGTATGGAGTTATGTTGTTCTTGTGGTTACCATGTACAGCAAAGCAGTTTTTCGACATCAGAATACTGTAAATGCAGATTTAGCGATTATTATTTTTCTGTTAGCTGTAAAAACTGCTCATGGCAGGTTGTAACAAAGAAATGTGTCCTTCCTTTAAAGAAAAGTTTCAGGAGGTGGTATCCAAAGGATGAGTGTGGAATTTAATGCATCTCTATAATACAAAGAAAATAACTTTTTTTTTTACAAGTTTGTATGAAAATAAAAATATTTTAAATAATTTTTTGGAAGATTTTAAACACAGACATAATGCGGAATTACATGACGGCAATTAACCTTGACGTAAGAATTGCTCAGTATGTGGACGAATCCTACATGTTAATTCTGGTTTATATTTATTGCAAAAATGTAAGCTTTTCTATGTCTTAAATTCTTGCTTGTTAAAGTTTTATTTTATGATTTCAACAATAGTTCCTATTTTTAAATAGACTTTTCATTTTTATTCTAAATTATGCTTATTACCATTACAAATAAATACTTAGATTAAATTGCTTATTTATAACAATTTAATATATTGTTATAAACAAGCAATTTAATCTAAGTATTTATTTGTTGTTGTACAATATTGTTGTACTTTTATAGAATGATCAATGTCTCTGACAGCTAATATGTGGACATACATTGTCCAACTATTTATTGCTCATCCAAGAAGTACTTTGTAAATCTAATTATAACGACTATTGTGTACATTTTTTTAATTCGCTTAATAAATTAAAAACTTGAAAAAATTGTCTAAATTTCTTTGATTGAAACAAAGTATGAATAAAAATGCGAAAAATCAAAATCAAATTGGAAAACTTCATCTTGAGGTTTTTCTCCTTTCTAAAATGCATAAATCTTGCAATATGGCGCTGATTTTTAATCTGCTAGAATAGCGTAGTTTAATTTTGAATATTTTTAAGTATTTAGATTGATTAAAAGTTTTGGGAATCGTATTTCAGAAAACGAATTATTTATTACTTTAAATGATGCATAAGTAAATTTCAATATTTATATTGTAGGTCACTAATATGAAGGTATACTGTAAACGTATTTTACGTTAATTACAAATATTTAAAAAATAAACTATTTAATTATATATTAAATAGTTTAATTCATATTCCAATTCTTTTAAATATTTGACGATTAGGATAAAATATTTGTTTATGATAAACATGATTATCATAAACATTTTTTTATATTTGAAAATGTTAAACATTCGTATTCGTAAGAAGAATGTTCAAGAATTAATGTCTGATATTTGTAAAAAAAAATCATTTCTTGACATTTTTTTTATTTGCACTTATTTTTTTAACAAAATGTGATTTTAGAACTCTAAAAAATTTAAAATAACTGAAAACAATCTTAAATTTTCGTAGCATAGAATCTTAACACCTTATATAACCTCTGCAGGTATATCTGAGACATAAAAGCACATAGCAATCACAAAACCATATTGCTTCTTAAATGTCATTCAGAAGAGCTAAGAATAACACAAAAGAACTGGAGCAGAATACAAATGAAAACACGATATATGAAAACATAAACCGAACACGATTGTACCAGATCTATACAAGGTCTGCACACCTCTGGTGAGTAGAAGAGCAATTGTATGCAATGTTCGCACTAGAAACACAGGATTCACAAGGATCGGTTCTGATTGCATCACTACCAATTCCAGCTTTTAAAATAATTTGTGCTACCAGATCAACGGGACAAGTGACTACCGCTGTGGCCTTTGGTACCACAAGCTTAAAGGTTTGAATCCTGAGAATGGTATGGATGTTTGTTTGTGGTTCCGAAATTCGCTTTAAACTCTAGATCTCGTTCTTAATTCTCATGCGCACAAGATAACCGTAAATTGAAAAACCAAACTCTGTACCTATTAAAAATTGTTTGTGTATTAGGGAATATTAACCTATAGATGTTAAGATTATGAAAATAAATCTATTATCCAGCTCCAAATATTTTAATACATCACTCAATAAGTCTCCTGTCTAGCTAAGAAAAACAAATCTTTTTTAGAAATTCGACTTTATTGGTTAACATACTCTCCTTCAAAAGTGATATATTCATTCCAACTCTTCTCTAACTGTTCGGTGTCTTCTTTGTAGAACGATTTGTCTTTGCTCTCAAAAAGGCCTCAGTTTCGGTAACTACTTTTTCATTTGATTCAAATTTATTTCCCTGGGGTATCTTTTTGAAGTCTGCAAAAAGTCAATAGTCGCTGGGGGCCATATCTGGAGAGTGAGAAAGCAATTCGAAGCGTAATTCATTCAATTTAGCCATAGTTTTCAGCGACTTGTGACACGGGGCATTGTCTTGGTGAAACAGCACTTTTTTTCTTGATTTCTATCCTCAATCAATCCAATAATGACTAATATTCACTATTGATAACTTTGTGTTTCTCAAGATAGTCGGTGAACGAAATACCATGCGTGTCCCAAAATACTGATGTCATAACCTTGCCTGCTGAGGTTTGAGTTGTTGGTCGCTTTGGACGACTTTTAGCATCTGCTATCCACTCAGCTGACGACCAGTTTTATTCAGGTGTGTAGTAGTGGATCCATTTACATGCATTGATACATACCGATCCAAGAAATCCTTTTTATCTCGCTTGAACAACTGCAAACAGCGTTCCTGCAAATCGTCGACCGTTGTTGTTTTCGGTCGGGTGAGAGCAAAAGTGGCACCCACTTCGAAAGCAACTTACGCATGCTCACATTTTCGTGTAAAATTGTAAACACACTATCTTCAGATATCTTTAAGGTGCCAGCTATCTCACCAACTTCACTTTTCACTTTTTTATGTGTTTTCCGGAACAACTGCCGATTTTGGGAGACCAGATCAATTAGCATCATCGTTGTTTGTACGACCGAGTTTAAATTCAGCATTCAGTAATAGTTAATTTCTCTGGTGCAGAGTCTCCATAACGTTAATCAAGTCTCTATTTGGCTTCAACAGTACTTTTACCCATCAAAGCACAATGTTTAATCAACACCAGTAATTCTTTTTATCCATTGATTTGAAAATTACAAAACTGGAGTCTTTAAAACCACTGTAAACTGTTAAACTAATTATCAGAATGTCATGAAATTTTGACACATATTGTTTGAAGAATGCTACTATCCAGAAATTGCATTTTGCCATATATGTATCAGACCGTAGACTTATTGAGTGGTGTGCTACATAAGTTCATCATGTTTCTACAGTGAGCCACAAAAATTGAGTATACACCACTAAAACTTCTTCCAATTACAAATTAAATATTGATTTAAATAGATAAATTTTTTATCCTAGATACTTTAACCTCTGCTTTACCATCCTATAATAACACAATTCTATAGTTAACTTATTTATTACGAAAAAAGTTAAGCGATTCGAAGAAAAGATAGAAAACCCTGCCACAAAATTGAGTATACACTTCTTATATTTGTAAATTATGCCACCACTTTTTTTAGTTTCAAATTTTCTTTAAAGAGTTTCAGGAGTAGCTGCTGCTTATAACACGTGCTATTGCACTTCAACGCTTTTAAATGGTATTTTTTTTCTCATTAAAAATCGTAAAATGAGCTCTCGTAGAGAAACTACTGAATCTGAGCGTTTATTGGTTGTAAAATGGTCGAAAGAGAGCAAATCTCTTCGAGAAATCGCTTCGTTGATTGTGTAACTCATGGTTGTGTCCAAAAAATACTACGGAAATATAAAAAAACTCGATCAGTGGCCAATATTCCTGGAAGAGGACGTAAAGAAATACTGAGTACTACAGCGAAGAGGAAGATCATTCACTCAGTAAAGAAAGATCCGAGGGTGAGTGCCTCTAAACTAGCTTTATCGATGTCCTCTACAATCGGGAAAAAGATCTCAGTTGAAACAATTCGACGTACCCTTCACCAATATGGGTTTCATGGCCGTACACCACTACGAAAGCCCCTCATCAAGTTTGTGAATAGACAAAAGAGAGTGATTTTCGCCACAGAACATCGTTTAAAGCCTATTTTCTTTCTGGAACACTGTAATATTTTCTGATGAAAGTAAGTTTAATCTTTACATAAACGATGGACGATTTAAAATATGGAGAGAAGCTGGGAAAGCACTGGCACCTAAAAACACCATTAAGACGATCAAGTTCGGAGGTGGATCTGTCCTCGTTTGGGGTTGTATGTCGGCTGGAGGAGTTGGAGAGCTTGCTTTTATTGATGGTATTATGGACAAACATGTATATTTGGGGATTTTAAATGATAACTTGAAAAAAAGTGCCAGTAAGTTGGGGCTTGGGAGCTTCGTATTCCAGCAGGACAACTACCCCAAGCATACAGCGAAGATTGTGCAGTTATACCTGCTGTACCATTGCAAGAAGCAATTACACACTCCAGCCCAGTCTCCAGACCTAAACGTCATCGAAAATTTGTGGTCGAAATTAGAGAAAGCTGTACATGAGCACGAAATCACAAAAGGAAGTTCTCAAGAAGGTTCTGAGAGAAGAATGGGCTAAAATTTCTGTTGAAACCACTAAAACACTAGTAGAATCTATGTCCAGAAGATTACAAGCTGTAATTCAAGCAAAAGGTTATGCAACAAAAATATTAATTTAAACGTTAAAAGGAAATTAATAAAGGTGTATACTTATTTTTGTGTGTTGTTTTTCCTCTCGTCTCAGATCTTTTACTTTTTTTCGTAAAAAATAAATAAACGTAACAATTTTATAAGTATAGTACGGTAAAGCATAGACTAAAGTATATAAGGTAAAAAATTCAATCATCTTAAAGCAAATATTTAATTTGTAATTGCAAAAAGTTTCCAAGTTTCTAAGGTGTATACTCAATTTTGTGGCCCACTGTATATGATAAAAGAAATAAGAGGAAGAAAAAGATACAATTCAATATTTACAAAGCAAAACTTCAAAAGGAATCTTTTAACTAAAGGTAAGTTGTAAAATATTTGTTAATATTCAAATAACAAAATTTGCAAATGCACTTTAAATATAACCTGCCAAAACCTCGTGTCAAATTACCACATAGGCTTTCTTCAATACTATTTATTTATCAAGAGTAAGCCATATTTTAGTAAATTGTAAGTTAGCACTCCTTTATCCCGGTAATGCAAAAAAGAAAAGTAAATGTAGCCATCTGAAAAAATGAATATTCATTTTGTAGAAAATAAGGAAAATTGATTAAACGTTTACAATCTATTTAAAATATAAATAAATATTTACTGGAATAGAAAATTATATCGCGCGTTCTGAAATATATCTTGTACGTTTGGGAATTTTTAATTTTTATCATTCGCTGTTTTCCACTGAAAAATGTTTATATTCGTTGAAATTAATAATTCCATTGTTGTACTTGAATTGTTTGAATTTATAATTCGATATTTTTCACAAAGATTTTTTTTTTTATATCTGTATAAATTAATTGAAAATTATTGTATTTGGATTCATATGAATTTAGAATTCGTTATTTTTAATTTAGAATTCTTCATACATGTTGATGTTAATTGGAAAACTATCGTATTTCGATTCATAGAAATTTAAGAGATTAATTTACCATTAATTATTGAAAGTTTTGTACTATTTTTATTACAATGTGATTATGTATTATAATTGATTGTCTCTCATTAAATTTTTCATTTTAAAACAATTATTAGTTTACATAATTAAAATATTTAAATTTTTTATAATATAGATGTACTTATTTCCTCTATCAAATTCTTTCATGCAATTAATTTTTCCATATCAGAAGATAATTTTAATATTTCAAAATGAAGTATAAGTTTATTTCAAATCCTTTATTGTTCATTATTTTAAACAATGGCTCTCATATTTTAATATACGGCCTTATCTCTGTTTCTCGAATATCTGTTGCGAGTAATCTTCAGTGTCCGGCCGGCCTGATGGCCAATTGGCTAGTACTCTGGCCTTTGGTTCCACAGGCTTGGCTTCAGGTTTGAATCATGGCAGTGGCATGGTATGGCAATGATATTATGTATCTGTTAAATTCCCGTTGGGCCCTCTGCATCTGTTAAATCCGTGTTGTGCTAATCTTCGTTAAATCCATGTTCTAATCTTCGTTAAATCCATGTTGTGCTAATCTTCGTTAAATCCATGTTGTGTTAATCTTCGTCAAATCCATGTTGTGCTAATCTTCGTCAAATCCATGTTGTGCTAATCTTCGTCAAATCCATGTTGTGCTAATCTTCGTCAAATCCATGTTGTGCTAATCTTCGTCAAATCCATGTTGTGCTAATCTTCGTCAAATCCATGTTGTGCAACTCTCTGTATCTAGTATTGCGACCTGGTGGGCAAGAGTGTCTAGCGCTATGGCCTATAGTATCACAAACTACAGGTTCGAATCTGTCATTGGCATGGATGTTTGTTAGATTTCGGACCCAAGTTAGACTGTAAATCTAATTAGCCCAAAGTGTGACCGAACCTCAGTGTTCGGATGCGGGGACGGATACCTCATGAGTGGAGGTAAAGTGGGCAGCTTCTGTTGTTGATGGAACACGTGTAGGTAGAAGTATAACTTGGCTCTGAGTCGCTGAAGAAGAAAGGCAGTGTCTTCCGGGAGGTCTTTTAGGGAAATTATCCCGAATCTGCGTGTTTTATGGAGAAAACCTCCCACCAGGTAGTCTGACTCACGAGGCAAGATTCTAAACATCATAAGCGTTGTCGAGGCTACTCGTTTTTTGAAACAGTGTTTAGTCAGCCCTAATGCTCACCACCTGTCCATGTTATTACTTACCCACGAATCAGTCTTTCGGAGATCTCCACAGACTTCCGCTTCGAACACTGGTGGTGGCATGGATGTTTGTTAGTGGTTCGGAATCCACGTTAAACTATAGGTCCCGGTCTGTTTAGCCCTCGTGTGCACAAGATGATCGCAGAGCAACAAACCAAACCTCCAAAACCTCAGGGTAAGTTTTACTATTGTAGGACACTTATTTTTGGTTTCCAAGTCAAAAAAGAAAATTTTGTTATCGTAATATCTCCAAAATTTATAAAAGAAATGTTGAATTTACGTAAATTTCAGTAGAAAGCTAACTTCTTAATAATTGACTTGTTAGATGTAGTTATATCTCCTAAAAAAAGCGGCCTGATGGTCAATTGGCTAGTGCTCTGGCCTTTGGTACCACATGTTTCCGGTTCGAATACTGGAGGTGACATGGATGTTTGTTAGTAGTTCGAATTCCATTCCAAATGGTGATCATTTGCGAAGTAATATCTTTCAAACATAGCTACTTTTTGTGAATCTCCCGCCAGTTTTCCATTGGCAAACTGTCATTAATGCCAGCTCGATTTAAACATTTTTCACAAAAAAACCCGATAATTTTCTATTGTGAAAATCATTTATTATTAATAGGAAAATAAAATTTACTCTTTTAGCCTAGCAATATTATATAATACGATATTTATTATACGACGATAATTAACAATATTATAATGATATTATTAATTATCCTCGTATAGAAGACATTTTAATCACATATTCCATTTTGACGATTGCTTCCATGTGTCTATATTTTTTTCACTTAAAATATTCAATTTATAGTAATCCTTATTCAATCTAAGTAATTACTGACAAAATGTGTAATGAATAAGGGTAAGATTACAAGATATATTTTTTTATTTACAATTCATATCTCTTTTTGCTGTGAAATCTTCAGCTCAATTACCAAGCACCGGCGAAGTTAAAAGGAATTACCAACTGTTCCCCTCGTCCAAAAGACAAATCTACCTCCATTCCAAATGATGATCATTTGCGAAGCAGTAATCTCTTTCGAACAAAGCTACTTTTCCGTGAATCTCCGGGCCAGTTTTCCAGTGGCAAATATCAGACACTGGTTCGAAGATTGCGGTATTTAATCGCGCGTTTACTCCTGCCATCGATTTTGCTTTTTGGAAAAGGCAGTTAATGACTTTTTGCTCCAGAGATACCCCGGAACATTAGCAAAAGGAGCTGCGATCTTTTAGTAACAGCTGCCGTGCTGCCAGTGATCAATATGGGCTGTAATTACTGTTGGGGTAATAGATTATTGGAAACATTAGAACCTCTCCCCTTGAACTTGTTTACCCTTTTCTTGAATGCCATTGCAAATAAATCTTCCCATGTAAAGTGCCTTGTAAACGATGAAGGAAGGTCAGGTATCCGGGCTTGAGGAATGGTAAGGTGTTAATATCGTCGGGGAGTCAATATGAGTGATATATTGTTGGTGTTTTGGGGGAGAAATTTTTGGCTGTTGATGGATTTTGTTACTCATTTGGATGCATATACAAGTATGAAAAAAAGTAAATGGATTTTAAATTGTCATCGGTTGAGTTGCCAATATGATGTGAGAATGTTGTTTCAATATTAAAAAATAAGATACACATGAGAGAAAAAAAAAAACGAAGCAAATGTTCCAAACTTTAACAAAATAGAATAATATTTATCAAACATCAAGGATTATAGATTTAAAAATCAAAATATTATTAAAAATTTTAAATATAGCTGTAGAGTGATCGGAAATTGTTTTCGCAGAAAAGATAGGTGATGGTACTACTCAATGTAAATGTAAAATTATGTAATTTAGAATAAATTTATATAACATAGAACTTGGGTCGAATTTCTCTTTCAGTGTTAAGATCAGTCCAACTAGCACAAGTAATTATTTCTTGAATCATTTCTTTTGTTCTGGAGAAGTATATCATCTCCAAAAGTATCATGCGGCCTGATGGGCAATTGGGTAGCGCTCTGGCCTTTGGTACCACAGGCTTCCGTTTCGAATTCTGGCGGTGGTGTGGAACGGTGGTTGCCATAGTGGTTCGGAATTCATGTTAAACTGTAGGTCAAGGTCTGTTTAGTCTAAAGTGTGCACAAAATGACCAAATGTACAAACTAAACCAAACCACGCCAAAAGTGCCAATAATTTGCTATCTGCAACTTTCCAGTGAAAAGAAACAGGAATGAAGCATTAGAACCCTCTCCCTTGCATTGTTTACCCTTTTCTTGAATGCGATTGCAAATAAATCTTCCGATGTAAAGTGCCTTGTAAACGATGAAGGAAGGTCAGGTATCCAGGCTTGAGGAATTATAAGGTGTTAATGTCGTCGGGGTGACTACTGACTGAGTCGTGCAGTATTCAGTTATTGACAACAGTATTTGTACAAAACAGTAAACAGTATTATTGACAGTATTGGACAACATTCTCGTATCATAGAGAATGTTGCCCAATACTGAATACTGCACGAGGGAAATAAACAAAGAAAATGATCCAAACTTTTAAGAAAATTGAATATATTTTTCGATCATCAAGGATTGTGAACGTAAAATTAAAAGTATTATTAATATAGCATTAATAATTTTGAATATAAACGGCATAGTAAATTGTTTATTCGGGAGGAAATTGTTTTGACGAAAAAAGATGGGTGATGGTTCTTATTAATCTAAATGTAAAAATCTTCAATATAGAATAACTTTAAGAAAATGGAATAAATTGTTTCAAATATGAAGGATTCTAGACGTAAAAACTGAAATATTACAATAATTTAATAATTTTAAATATAAATGCAAATTGTCCGGAAATTGTTTTGACCAAAAGACGGGGATGGTACTCATCAACCTAAATGTAAATATATTTAATATAGAATAATTCTCTTATATAGTATAGAAATTAGTGTCGAATTTCTCTTTTAGTGCTAAGATCAGTCCAACTAGCACAAGTAGTTATTTTTGCATAGTTTCTTTGGTGCTGGAAAAGTACTACATCTCCAAAAATATTGTCAACAATTTGTTATCTCCGACTTTAAAATGACCAAGTTAATTTGCTTTTTATGACCAAGCAACTTACAAGTTATCAAGACCAGTTTACAGTAGTCAAATTTTCAATCGTTTATAAAATACTTTTTATTCATCCACTCAAGTTCAAATACATTTTTTTTTAACTTATAGTGGATGAAACTTGATGTTAATGCAGTTTTATCAAATATTAATTCATTCATTAAGTTTATCTGGCGCCATCTATTGGTAGATGGCGCCAGATGAACTTTAAAAAAATGAATGAAAAAAAAAATAAAGGACTTTCCGCAATATAGTAAAAAAATTTAGAAATTGCCTTTAAAATTTTTTTTTTTATATTACTTTGTTCTTTAATAACACACATGACATCATGGAATACATGTAGACTCTGTGGAAGATCTCGTCACAAAAATCGTTGCTACAGAAGATGGGATAAACACAACATCGAGATGGTGTGATATAATTTATGCAATGTTAATCTTGGGTTCCATTTTTTTTTTTTTTTTTTTGAGCTAAAGGCAACTTGTACTAACGTTAAACTTGCTATTGCGTTAATCCCTTATTTTAAACTGCTGGAAGATCACCTTGGACTAAGCACTTATAGGACAAGCAAATTCAAATCCAGCGTCTATAGTAAATAGCAATTAATTACTAATTATTAAATAATAGTAATTAGTAATATTGCAGCTTGAGGCGAGTAAACTGCAACTTTGAGGCGAGTAAAAATCTAATTTAATTTTAACTTTTTGTCACACGAGGCACTTTTAAATGTCACCGATTTGAATGAAAATTTTAGACGAATGACAAAGATAAAAACAAAGAGGAACCCACAGACGTAGGACAAATCTTTCAATATTTTTCACTCCAATTGGCCTTCACGTTCGCATCCTGGATGTTTGTTAGTGGTTCGGAATCAATGTTTAAACTGTAGGTTTAAACTTGTTCCGAATGTAACAATGTGTAAACAATGTTTAAACTTTAAGGCTGGGCCAATCATACCTCCCCCTCCGCCGCCTTAAAGTATGCAAAAAATGACCGTAGAGCGTCAAACAACCCAAATTTTCAAGCCTGCACAGTGCTTTAATATGGAAATATTAAAACATTGAGAGGCTTGCTACAGAAGATGGATAAACACAACATCGAGATGGTGTGATATAATTTATGCAATGTTAATCTTGGGTGCCACTTTTTTTTTTGCAGTGAAGGGCAGCCATGCAGTCGTGGCTTGCCCGAAAACATCAGGCCATTAAAGCCCGAGGCCATCATTCCTGCCTGAATCATATCTACCCGAGCTTTTCATGCCTCCGCCATTCCTGCCAGAGCCAATCATGCCCGAACCGCTCCTGCTCCCGCCATTCATGTCCGAGCCATCCATGCACCGAGCCATTCATGTCCGAAGGTCATGCCCCCGCCAATCATGCGCCGCCATTCATGCACCGCTGTTCATGCCCCCCCGCCGGTCATGCACCCCGCCGCCATACATGCCATGCCATTCCTGCCGCCGCCATTCGGGTCATGCCCCCGCCATCATGCATGCCATACAGAGCCATTCCTGCCCACCGCTATTCATGCCCGAGCCATTCACGCCCCGTCAGTAAAGCGTAATTCAATTTTTAACTTTCGAGAAAATTTCCTAAATTTCCTCTAAAAAAAAAAAAAAAAACTTATTAAAATCTAGATGTGTTTCATTAATGTAATACCTTAAAATAGGTTGCAATTATCTTAGAACTATTTTAAACGAAAACATGCTGATTTAGCATGTTTAATTTCAATACATACTTTTTAATGTGATGTTCAACTAATTAATCTTGTTGTTATAATTGCTGCTGACTCAAAATCAACATTCAACACATTTCAGCAATTTCTATCTAATTAATTTATTTTTACGAACTTCTATTCTTTGCTAATACTCCATTCCGCAACCAATTGCGTGGGAAACTCATTTTCAGCGATTACAATAAAATAAAAACAAATAAAAAAAACCTATGTGAAGCGTTGAAAATTTTAATTAACATTTAATTAAAAATTCCAGCCTGCTGCAAAAGACGTGCTGCATTCTAAGCTTCATTCAGTGTTTTTAGAAAGGAACAATTACTTAGAAAACAATGCAGAGCCATGGTATAAGCATTCTTTTAGCGCAATTCCTCATCAAATGCTGCCAGATTTAAGAATTTCATTGTAATAAAGCACAGTTTGGGCTTGCTCTATTTATATAACTTAAAATCAAAGACTCGAAAAAAAATTGTCTATTGTTTTAAGTAAATAATGAAAATTAATCAAATTTTAATGAAGTGTTTAAAAAAAATTCAATATTTTAGGTATATATCATTCACAAAGAAAAAAAAAAGAAATAATTTATTTAGTTTGAAAAAAAATGTAAATTAAAAAGAAAAAAAAAAAAGAATGTTTTACACAATAATTAAATTTTTAATTATTTTTTATGAAGTGGGAATTACTTAAGCATCTTAGATGTATTATCAAGAATAAAGAACTAGTAAATAAATACCTAACCAGTATTATAAAAAAAAAAAAAAAATTAAGCCAATTCCTACTTTTTTTTTCACTCTATTGCAGAAAATCCTTTATAAATAATTTTCATTCATTTTTAAGTTTATCTGGCGCCATCTATTGGTATATATATGTAACTTAAATCTTAAAAAACTAAAATTATTTAATTTAATTTAATTACTGAATTAATATTTGAAAAACTGTATTAACATCAAGTGTCATCCACTACAAGTTCAAAAAAAGTGTATTTGAGCTTGAGTGGATGAATAAAAAGTATTTTATTAATTATTGAATATTTGAACAAGATATATATAGGGAGAGTGCTGGCTAATAGAAGGAATTGAAAAAAAAAATAAAAGGTCCTCTATTCAAAATATGAAACATTATTTAAATTCAATAATAAGTAAATTAGTAAAAATAAATGACTGAAATAAATAATTTAAATTCAAGAAAAAAATAAATTTGTAAAATATAAAATTATTACAAATAATTTATTAAATTCAAGAATAAACAAATTGTTACATATTAAAATTAATAATAAATTATTAAATCATAAAATTAAAAATAATTATATTCATGAATTAATAAATTGTTAAGTTATAAAATAAAAAATTAATTATTAAATTCAAGTATAAATAAAATATAAAATTATAAAAATAAATGGTTAATTTGAAAAATATATAATTTATAAATTAATAAATTATTAAAAATATATTAATAAATTCAATAATAATAAATTATCAAAAGTTATAAAATTCAAGAATAAATACATTACTTTAATAGTTCGTTATAATTTAATAAAGTTTCAAATTCAAGTATAAATAAATTGTTAAAGTATAAAATTATTAAAAATTATTAATTAAATTCAAGAATAAACAAATTGTTAAGTCATAAAAATAATAAATAAATAATTAAATACAAGAAAAATAAATAAAACTATTGAATTATTAAAATAAAGAATAAATAAATCATTAAATTATAAAAATATAAAAAATAAGCGGTTAATTTCAAAAATATGACTTTTAAATTATTAAATTATTTTAAAAATTATAAAATTCAAGAATAAGTAAATTATTAAATTACTAACAAATTATTAAAGTAAAGAATAAATAAACTATTAAATTATTATGTAATTATATATATTGTACGTATGTATATATCACTTATTAAAAACTAGAGGTATTTTGTTAATATGAGAAATTAAAAGATTTCTGAGATAATTGCAACCTATTTTAAACGAAAACATGCTGATTTAGCATGTTTAATTTTAATATGTATTTTTTAATGTGATGTTCAACTAATTAATCTTGTTGTTATAATTGCTCATGACTCAAAATCAACATTCAACACAGTTCAGCAATTTCTATCTAATTAATTTATTTTTTACGAACTTCTATTCGTCGCAAATGCTCCAACCTCGCAGCCAATTGCGCGGGAAACTCATTTTCAGCGATTACAATAAAATAAAAACAAATAAAAAAAAAACCTATGTGAAGCGTTGAAAATTTTAATTAACATTTAATTAAAAATTCCAGCCTGCTGCAAAAGACGTGCTGCATTCTAAGCTTCATTCAATGTTTTTAGAAAGGAACAATTACTTAGAAAACAATGCAGAGCCATGATATAAGCATTCTTTTAATATAATTCCTCATGAAATGCTGCCAGATTTAAGAATTTCATTATAATAAAACACAGTTTCTGCTTGCTTTATTTATATAATTTAAAATCAAAGACTCGAAAAATATTGTCAATTGTTTAAGTAAATAATAAAAATTAATCAAATTTTAATGAAGTGTTTAAGAAAAATCAATATTTTAGGTATATATCATTCACAAAGAAAAAAAAAGAAATGATTTATTTAGTTTGGAAATAAAATATGAATTAAAAAGAGTAACAAAAATTAAAGTTTTACATACTAATTAAATATTTAATTACTAATTTTTTATGGAGTAGAAATTTTGTAAGCACCTTAGAAGTGTTATCAAGAATAAAGAGTTATTAAATAACTAACTAACAATTATTATAAAAAAAAAAAAAAAATTAAGTCAATTCCTACTTTTTTTCACTCTATTGCAGAAAGCCCTTAATAAATAATTTTCATTCATTTTTAAGTTTATCTGGCGCCATTTATTGGTATATGCAGATATAAGCAACTAAAATCTAAAAAAAAAACTAAAATTAATGAATTAAATTTAATTACTGAATTAATATTTAAAAAAACTGAATTAACATCAAGTGTTATCCACTACAGGTTCGAAAAAAATGTATTTGAACTTGAGTGGATGAACAAAAAAGTATTTTATGAGCGATTGAAAATTTGAACAAGATTTATATAGGAGAGCGTGAGCTAATAGAATTAATTGAAAAAAAAAAAACAATAAAGGTCCTCTATTCAAAAGACGAAATTATAACGATTGATATCGAGAACCCCACGCGTTTAGAACAGGGACATTCATTTTCTTGTCAGTTATTTTATTCTTATGTTAACAATTATTTTTTACTTTTTAGTTGGATTAACTCTAAAAGCGTGTTTTTAAACTATAATATTTAAATGAGGTCCCGGTACGGAAATACTAGTTCTTACAATAATTTAATTGTGAGTAAAACAAAGGCTAAATGGGAATATGTCGAGCCAGCCAGGATTCGAATAAGGAATCTCCTGATCCGTAGTCAGGCGCGTTATCCGTTGTGCCACTGTCCCCCATAGGTTTGAATGTCTTTCATTCTACATGGGGTAAATTGCTCTCCATAAGTTAAAATAAAACCACTAATCATGGTGATTCTAATCGTGATCAGATAATAAACTTATCAAAATATTTTAGTGTCCTCGATAAGTCCACAACGTTTCAATTAAATCGGATCTCTTAAAGTAGGGCAAAAATCGAGCCCAAAGAGTCAGTTGCAAACAAACAAACATACAGGTGAAACTAATAAAAGCGTATTAAAAATCCCACTTAAAGGACAGCTAAAAATGAAGTGTGATTAAATAACTGAAAAATCCCACTTTAAAGACGATAATTTCGATGTCCAGCTCTTTCACTATCATTCCACTCCAAATTTCCACCATCTGTGAAAGAACATAGATCCAGAAATAGTATTATTTACTACCTATGTACCTCGGAGTTTTAATATTAGAGTTAACAGATGCATCAGAGTCATTAGAGAGTTTTTGCATACCTTATTTTGGAGGTCCGTTAGCTTTTTCTGCCTAGCGCGCAAGCTCATAGGAAATTGCGCATGTGTATCTGTAATAATGTTTCCTATGAGCATGCGCGCTAGGGAGAAAAAGCTAACGGACCTCCAAAATAAGGTATGCAAAAACTCTCTAATGACTCTGATACATCTGTTAACTATAATATTAAAACTCCGAGGTACATAGTTATCTGAAGAACTTGCTTTAAAGAAAACAGATTGAGAAAAGGACTGAAAATCCCATTTAAAAGACGATAGTTTCGATGCTTTGTTATTTTATTCCGCTCTACACTTTAAAAATTCATGAATGAAAAATAGTTTAGAAATAGCGTACTACTGTTTCCAAAAAGTAACTACAATTTAAAATTTCCGAGGCTTATGGAATTTCAATTTTCTTTTCGTTTTTTCAGGCTTGCTGGCACTATCCTTGATATATGTGTGAAATTTCACGTCAAAATATTCATTAGTGTTTGAGTTACGCTTGGCTTTGTGAGACGCTAAAACTGATTCCAGCAATTTTTGAAATGCCTGAATTAATTGAGCAAAGAACTTTCATTCAATTTTGTTTGCGGAAACAGTATAGAATGTTCCAGAAGGCATTCGGTGAGCATTCCTATATCGGAAAGAAATATTTAGAAGGGGTAAAAACTGTCCAAAGAAGGCATAGAACGCGTTGAAGATGAAGAGCTCTCTGGTCGACAATCAACCTCAACCAATCATTTGGTGCTTGCAAACCGTCGATTGACAACCAGAGATCTTGCTGAAGATTTTTGAATTTCACAAGGATCGTCAAATGCGTCAAATATCGATTGATACCGAAAACTGTGAATGCGCCAGCTCACACTGCATTGATTCTTCTTCGTGACTTTTTTTGCCAAAAATGAAACCCATATCGTTTCAGAACTACCGTATTCGCACGGTGCGACTTCTGGCTATTCCATAAACTCAAAAGACCGGACACCGTTTTGAGTCGATTGAAGAGATTCAACGTAAATCGACGCCCGCTTTGAAGGACCTACCGGCCAATGACTTCTCAGGATGCATTGTGGATTGGAAAAAAAGTTGCATAAGTGCATTGAGTCCGGAGGAGATTACTTTGTAGGTTTTGAAATAAATTTGGAAGAATAAATAAAGAGTTTTTGAAAAAAATAATGGGTCTTTTTAGGCACAGTAGTATTATTCACAACCAGCATACGACAGAGTTTTAGCATCAGCATAACGCACAAAAACACTTGCTTGAAAACACGCTGTAATCAGGTACCATTTAAAAGCCATTTAAAAGGCTCAATATATTTTTAAGATAATCTTGCCATTTCCTCTTTTCCAAGTTTTCACCAGCGAGGAAAACCGCAGAAAATAATAGACTTTCCACGAAAATACTACAGCGTAATGATGGCGGAGAAACAAAGCCATGAATTAAGCTCCTGGCCGGAGCATGAGAAAGTCGAGATAATGAAAAATTTCCGCCGATCCTCTTCTTCATCAGTAATTAAAAACCTGGTTATCATCCATTACGTGGGCGGCATCGATCGCCAACTCCGATTTAATGAAGCATCGCACTCGTAATTACAGTTTTATTGGAACTGAATCTAATTTGTTTCTTCTTCTTTCTGCAGGAAGTTTCTTTTCTGTTTCTGTTTGGTTAGCGAATTATCGATCGTTCAAGGTCTGTTTTTACGGGAATAATCTGGTGATTGTTATGAATGGTTAGCATTGAGTTGCAAATTAAATTAAAAGTTGGACAATCTTATCGCCCAAACATGTTTTATAAAACACATGATTTAACAATCTGCCTGTTCAGAAATAATGCATTTGATTAAAAAAAAAATTAAGGAAAGAACAGATAAATTTAGAATTTCATCTAAGAACAAAACACATAACAGCACTCTTGCAGAAATTTTTTTTTCTAATGCAGCTGGCAAATAATGAGGCAGTTGACTTGGATGCCTTAAGGCAAACGTTGAACAGAAGTTACTCACTTAGCACTACCCAGAAGGTGCGTGTAGTTGGAAGATAAGCTATGGACGTGGAGTAACATTATCCCCGCAACGCTCTACAATCCTTTTAAACCGGGACTTACGATTTAAAGTGGATTTTCGAACCACTACATACATACATGGCACCGCAGGGACTAGAACCCTGAACCTGTAAATTACAAATATATGCCTAGACATAAATTAAAGCATATACATTCACTCTAAATATATATTTTTATGTTAAAAAAAAAAGGTATTCCATAATTAAATTTTAAAAATAGATGGTACCGAGTGTCAGAGCGCTAGCTACTCGGCCATCAGGCCCACTCTTTGAATAAATATAGATCTAGAAATAGTGTTATTATTCACTACCACATACGTTAGAGCTTCTGTATTAGAGTTAACAGAAGTATCAGAGTCATTATTAGAAGCATTTGCTTTAACGAAACAGATTGAAAAAAAAAGTCATTGAGGAAAGGACTGACTATCCCACTTAAAAGAGGATAATTTCGATGTTCTGCAATTTTATCCCACTCCAAATTTTCACCATTTATGAATAAAAATTTTTCTAGAATTACTTTATTAGTCACAACCAGCATACGACGGAGCTTTAGCATTAGCATAACGCACAAAACCGCTTGCTTGAAAACAAGCTGGAATCAGGTAACGATAGGCTGGTTAAACCAGTTTAAAAGACCCAATATATTTTTAAGATAATCTTGCCCTTTCCTCTTTTCCAAGTTTTCACCAGCGAGGAAACCGCAGAAAATAATAGATTTTCCGCGAAAATACTACAGCGCAATGATGGCGGAGAAACAAAGCCATAAATTAAGCGGCTGGCTCATGAGAAAGTCGCGATAATGAAAACTTTCCGCCGATCCTCTTCTTCATCAGTAATTAAAAACCTGGTTATCACCCATTGCGCGTTGTGGCATCGATGGGGCTGTTTGGTTAGCGAATTATCGATCGTTCAAAGGTTAGTTTTTGAGGGGAAAATCTGGTGATTGTTATGAAAGGTAGCATTGAGTTGCAAATTAAATAAAAAATAGAATAATCTGAAATAGGATACAAACATGTTTTATAAAACACATGAAAACACGAACAAGCACAAACATGTTTTATAAAACACACAAATTAGCAGATCTGCCTGTTCACAAATAATGCATTGGATTAAAAAAATTAAAGTTTAATGTAAGTACAAAAGGGGCTTGATGGCCGAGTGACTACCGCTCTGGCGCTCGGTACCACAGGTTTCAAGTTCTAGTCCCGGCGGTGCCATGGATGTTTTGTAGTGGTTGTAAATCCACTTTAAACCGTAGGTCCCGATCTAATAGGATTGTAGAGCGATGCGGAGGTATTGTTACTCCGCGTCTGTAGCTTATATTCAAGCTACACGCTTCTCCTGGGTAGTGCTCAGTCAGTAACATCGGTGCGGCGCTTGCCTTAAGATGTCAAAGATAACTGTCTAAGTGTTTGCCAGTTGCATTAGAAAAAGAAAATTCAACATCTATGAATAAACATAGTACCAGAAATAGTGCTATTATTCTCTAGCAACATACATTGGAGATTTAGTATTAGAGTTAACAGAAGTATCAAAGTATCAGAGTCATTATCAGAAGCACTTGCTTTAAACAGATTGAAAAAAAGTCATTGAAGCCATCGAAAAAAAAGAATGAAAATCCCACTTAAAAATAGATAGTTTCGATGGTCTGTTCTTTTATCCTACTCTAAACTTTCACAATCCATGAATAAAAATATTTCTAGAAATAACGTATTATCCACCACCACCATACGACGGAGTTTTAATATTAGCATAACGAAAAAACGATTGCTTGAAAACACGCTGAAATCAGGTAACGCTGGCTGGTTAAACCCATTTAAAAGGCTCAATATATTTTCAAGATAATCTTGCCCTTTCCTCTTTCCAAGTTTTCACCAGCGAGGAAACCGCAGAAAATAATAGACTTCCCCGAAAACACTACAGCGTAATGATGGCGGAGAAACAAAGCCATAAATTAAGCGGTGGCCGGCGCATGAGAAAGTCGAGATAATGAAAAATTTCCGCCGATCCTCTTCTTCATCAGTAATTAAAAACCTGGTTATCATCCATTGCGCGGGCGGCATCGATCGGCAACTCCGATTTAATGAAGCATCGCACTCGTAATTAGAGTTTTATTGGAACTGAATCTAATCTGTTTCTTCTTTCTGCAAGGGATAGTCTGTTTCTTTTCTGTTTCTGTTTGGTTAGCGAATTATCGATCGTTCAAAGGTCACTTTTTACAGGGAAAATCTGGCGATTATTACGAAAGCCAGCATTGAGCTGCAAATTAAATAAAAGAATAGAATAATCTAAAACAGGATAGTCTTATCGCCCAAACATGTTTTATTAAACACGTGATTTAGCAAACTGCCTGTTCGAAATAAATGCATTGGACATCATGATCTTGATTTTTGAGCGACTTTGGCGTGCTATTTTTGGTCTTGCTTCACTTTTGTTACGAATTTCGCTCGATTGATCCGGGTCGTAAGCATAAATCCATGTCTCATCTTAAATTATGCTGCATTTTAACTTGTCCTGAAAGTCAGAAAGCATTGTTTCACACACTTCAACGCAACGATGTTTTTACAACATACTCTGTGTTGATGCGTTTAAAGCCAAAACTTCTTTTAAAATGGAATTCACCGATCCTTTTGAAATTCCAACATCTTCAGCAAGGTCTCTAATTGCAGATCGAGGGTTTGAAAGCATCAAATCTTTAATTGTTTGGACGTGAGCTTCATCGGTTGAGGTTGATGGTCGACCAGAGGGCTCTTCGTCTTCAACGCGTTCTCTGACTTCTTTGAACTGTTTATAACACTTCTAAACATTTCTTTCCGATATAGGAATGCTCACCGAATGCCTTCTGCCACATTCTATACGTTTTCGCAAACAAAATTGAACGCAAGTTCTTTTCTCAATTCATTCAGACATTTCAAAAATCGCCGGAATCAGTTTTAGCGTCTCACAAAGCCTAGCGTAACTCAAAAACTAATGAATATTTTGACGTGAGATTTCATACAGATGTCAATAACTGTGCTTGCAACCTAAAAAAAGAAAATAATGGAAATTCCATAAGTCCCAGGAATTTTAAATTGCAAAAAGGTACTTTTGCTTACGTTTTGGTTGTTTTGGTTACTTTGGTATTACTTACTTTTGGCACAATAGTATCTCTATAGTACAGTTTACATCTGTATACAGATATAATCCATACATATAGACACTATCTCTGCAAACATCTATAATTACTATCTCTACAAATTCCATCAGTTTACAGAAATAATCTGTACATACAGACACTGCCTCTATAGCCATGAACAACAATATTTCTGGTTTTATTAACTCAGTTATCAACTAAATTTATTTTTGTGTTAAGATAATTGGAAGACCCTGAGAGCTACAGCGATCACCCTGTCCCTGTAGCTCTCAGGATGCAGCAATGCGTCTCCTTACAGGATCCCAACATATTTCATTGGATTGAAATCTGGTAAGCATGCCGCCAAGCCCATACACATAATAGTTTCTTCACGAAATGTAATTCTCCACACTCTTATGCAGTGTAGCATTATCGTCTTGAAGGATGAAGTTGTCACAAATTGCAAGCGCGTAAGAAGGAACAATTGAGGAACAAAATATGTTGCAGCTATAATTAAGCAGTAACGGTGCCTCTTGGGATAATATATTGTCAGTGCTGTCATCCAAAGGCATATCTGCTCAATCACTTACGATAGATCCACCCGATCTTTTTTTTCCCTACTTCTACGAATATGATTGATATAATAGCCTTTTCCGGCACAACTAACCATTTCATGAATATTATTGCAGACTAAAGCTGGAATCCCCAATAAAAGAGTACACCATTGCATTGACTTACACTCCAATTAATACGTGTGTACTTGTCTAATTAAACTTTTCCTTTCCGTGGTGTAAATTTCGGGTAGACAAAATGCTGAATGTCTTGCTGAAAACCCTCCTTTGTAAAGCTTTCTGCGAGTAGTTGATAGCTAGTTGGTAGGCGATTGTCTATGCGTCAAAATTTAAGAGAGGTAACATAGTCTAAACTAGGGAGTAAAAAAGTGTGACACTGTGAGTGTAAAGCCCATTCACCAATACAAGATCATACAAAATTGGATGGGAAAACACGGTGGAACTTTTTTTTTAGGCCATACCGTTTCCCACTGCTTCAGGTATCTTCAGTACAAATTTGAACTCATTGTGACGAGTGGTTCTTTTTTCATAGCGTTTTGAAACTGGGACTTTAATTATTTAACCTTGTACATTATTTTTGATGTCTAAATAATCCATAAGACCACCAAAATTAATCAAACAGTTTTCTATTCGAGATTGATAAAAACAAGCTAAATTAAAATATTTGTATCATGAAATACCTCCTTAATTAAATAAAAAAGAGTGATAAAAGCAAGCTAAACTAAAATATTTTTATCATGAAATACCTCCTTAATTAAATAAAAAAAAGGGGAATTCTCATTCCAAAGAAATAAATATTGTTATCTACTGTGCTAAAAGACTCCAGAAATTCGTCTTCATCATTTGTCTTATTTATTTAACGAACAGTTTAAAAAAGGGCTTGTTTCAAAAACAAATGCACTTTTCTTCCAAATCAGCAAAATCCAATTAACATAGTTAAGAAAAGATATGAATCATTTGTTATCGAATACGAGTAGGGCACCAGACGCAGTAGTAAATTTACAAATTCCTACTCAACGTCTTTTAGAACCGGATTTGATTGATTTTTGCACACAGCTTTCTTGTTGTAAGACTTTTCTTTCTGTTCTTTCGGACATTTTTTTTGTCCTTTTATGTTCCATTTTGATAACAGTCAAGAACAAAAGGAAATTCTCATTCCAAAAAATTAAATATCGTTATCTACTATGCTACAAGACCCCAGGAATTTGTCTTCATCCTTTGTCTTATTTATTTAAAGAACAGTTTAAAAGCGACTTTTACAAAAACAAACCTTCCAAATCAGCAAAATCCAATTAACATAGTTAAGAAGAGATATGAATCATTTGTTATCGAATACGAGTGAGGCATCAGAGGCAGTAGTAAATCAATAAAATCTTGTAGACCAGGTTTGATTGATTTTTGCACACAGCTTTCTTGTTGTAAGTCTTGTCTTTTTTTTAATGAACATTTTTTTTTTTTGTCCTTTTAAGTTCCATTTTGATAACAGTCAAGAAGAAAAAGGAAATTGTCATTCCAAAAAACTAAATTTCGTTATCTGCTATGCTAAAAGACCCCAGGAATTTGTCTTCATCAATTGTCTTATTTATTTAAAGAACAGTTTAAAAAAACGGCTTGTCCAAAAACAAATCTTCAAGTCAGCAAGATCCAATTAACATAGTTAAGAAGAGATATGAATCATTTGTTAACGAATACCAGTAAGGCATCAGACGCTATAGTAAATCAACATCTTCTAGAACTAGCTTTGATTGATTTTTGCACAAGCTTTCTTGTTGTAAGACTCGTCTTTCTTTTCTTTTGGACAGTTTTTTTCCTTTTACGTTACATTTTGATAATATTCAAGTACTACAGGGAAAATTTCATCGCAAAAAAATAAATATCGTTATCTACTATGCTGAAAGACTTGAGGAATTTGTGTTTATCATTTGTCTTATTTATTTAACGAACACTTTAAAAAAGACTTGTTCCAAAACAAATGCACTTTTCTTCCAAATCAGCAAAATCCAATTAACATAGTTAAGAAGAGATATGAATCATTTGTTATCGAATACGAGTAGGTCACCAGACGCAGTAGTAAATCAACAAAATCCTACACAACATCTAGAACCAGGTTTGATTGATTTTTGCACAAAGACTTTCTTGTTGTAAGACTTGTCTTTCTTTTCTTCAGGACAGTTTTTTTTTGTCCTTTTACGTTACATTTTGATAATAGTCAAGAACAAAAGGCGGAACGTTCCTTTATTTTCCATTATCTCAGAATTTTCTGCTTTCGGCTTTTTCTCTTGTTGCCATTCTTCGCAAACAAATTAGCAGAACAGAAAAGAAAATTTCTTAGGCATGCTTTTAAACAGGTGTTATCTCTCGGCCGAGGTAAATTAATTAAACTACAACGTTTAAAAAAAACACAACCAATTACATACCGACAGTTAAAAAAAAAAAGTTTAAAAAAAGACAGCAGAAAAATATTTTGAAACCATCCGTAACAACATAGAATGTGTGTTTTTTTTTAAAAATTTTAATTCATGCTATGTGAATAAACAGAGAATTCTTTAAATACCTTAAAAACAAAAAAAAAAAATAAAATAAATAAAAAAAACATTATCCTTTCTCTCTTTTAAAAAAAAACAAACTCTTTTCTTTTTATTCTTTCAATTCTAAGAATTTTTTCCCCTTCTATTGATTAGCTGTTTAAGAAAAGAATTGGGTTCTATCTCTGTCAAAAATGACAGATTATGCCGAAACTTCGAATATTCTTTTTTCGTTCTTTTTTATCTTCTTAATCGTTTGGTTTATGATCAAATAGAATGTTTTGTTTTTTAACATGGAAACACTAAACTCTTAGGAATTAAATAAGTTTCATTAAGTTGTTTTAATAAATTCCTTTCCTTGTTTCGTTTTCGATTTTTATCCAGTTTTCTCTCGTTTATTTTTTGTCAAATGTTTTTCTATTACTGCTTGAATGATAATCAATTAAAGTAAAGCTTCTTTAAATGACTAATTTTGCTGGCAGGTCATATTTTCTAGAATATGATAACAAGCTTGAATGCATTTGCATTTAAAGTAATTACGGTTAAATATAAAAATTATGAATTTCCTTTTGATATGATTTTATTATAATGATGATAAAAAAAGTAGTTAGATATGTATTGAAAAATGGGAAAAAATAAAAAGTATCTATAAATTGGAAAGTAATTTGTGATTACTATCTAAACATTGCTTGTTTAAAATGTGATAATAGATTAATAGCTGTATAAAGTTAAAAATCTAGGTTTCTTAAAATATAAAGAAACTGATAGTAAATATATTACAATACTAAAAAGGAGTATAAATGTTAGAAAAATACAGTACAGTATGAAAATTATTATTTTAAGTTAGTTATCCTCTTGAAATTCACTCATTTGATATAATTACTAAGTTAGAATTATTTATAATTTAGTATACATTATAGCAGATTATTTATTATAATAAAATTATTAATTTATTATTTTGGTTAATTACTTTTGGTTTTATTATTTGAGTTCTGATATTTTTTTTTCAAATTATATATCTTTGGTGAATATATTTAACATATTACGTATTAAAATATGTTTTCAACGTATGTATTAATTTATTGGAATCTTATAAATAAAATTAATTTTTTTATTAACTAAGAAATTGATACTGAATTAAATAATTATCTTGAGATGAGATTTAAAAACATTAGAATATAAAACCCTTATTAGACCTATTTTGGTGTATGGCTCTGAAATTTGGACATCGACAAGATTTGATGAGGCCCATTTAGATGTATACTTGAGCAGAGTTTGAATTATAGCAAAATCTTCATCTTTTCGAAATTTCATCAACAATCTAGTAAATAAAACTCAATTTACAAGAACTTTCTACAACAAAGAGTTCAGTTTTGAAGTCCAGTTCAACTTTCGTTGCATACTCATTGATAAATGATTATACAATATTTTGTATGCTATGTATGAATAAATGAGACAGTTTGGTTAATCTAATATTATTCCATTCAAACTGAATTTAATCAACGTACTTACAAAATTTCCATACCAAAAGGATTCATCCAATTCAATCAACATGAAACCACCCAAACAAAATCCCAATAAACAACCAAGTTTATATTTTTATAATCTTGCTAACCCGTAGTAGACCACACATTCGTATAAGGAGTATTCAACTCACGGCATACTCAAAATCCAGAGAAGATTTTTGTGAACGTTTTTTATATTACCTAAGGATTTACTAAAATTAGTAGTTTTTAAATCAATCGTTAATTTATCCAATTAAAAAATTACGAACATTTAAAATTTTAATCAATAAACTTCAAAAGAATAATTTCAAAATCTCAATGATATTTCAATTCATAGACAACCAAGTATATGAAACTTTGTAAACATACCTGCAACAGTTTATGTCCACAGCACCTTATGCAGCAAAAAGAACCCTTGAAATTGAATTCAATAAAATTTTCGTTACCTACTACCATAAAGGCACATATATATAATGCTGATGCATTTAAGCGCTAATTCTTTTACCATTCATTAAAAAGATGCAGTTTCCTTCATAAATTCAATCAGTCCTCTTTAAAATATTCACGTATGTTGATCTGGAGGAAGAAAGCACCAAATACCATCAATCCAACACTGTTGAAAGACACATTTACCGAGGTGGTGGAATAATGATTTGGGCAGGGATCTAATTCGGTGGTCACACTGACCTTCATGTGTTCCAGGGAGGAACTGTCATTGGTTTGAGATATCGGGATGAGATCCTTGATAGAACCCCCCATATGCCGGTGCAATTAGCAATTTTTTTCCTTCTGATGGATAATAATGCACAACCTCACCGAGCTGTAGTTGTTGAGGAATATCTTAAGGACCTTGGTTTGGAGTGAATGGAATGCCCAGCTCGATCTCCAGACCTGAATCCGATAGATCATCGTTGGGACTATCTTGGTAGACAGATTGCTGCTTTAAGTCCCCCTCAAGGTCTTTAAGAGAGCTGGACCAAACCTTACTCCGTGTCTGGTCTTCGCTTCCCATTTCGGTTACTGACAACATAATTGACAGCATCGAAAGTCGATGCCACCAATGCATTCAAACAAGGGGTGGGCATATCCCTTATTAAAACTCATTTTTCTTGTTTTCTATGACATTTTACCTTCATAAAACTGTGATTATTATTTTTTTCAATACTGGACTTTTACAGCGAGATTGCATTTTTTGTTGTGAATCATTTTTGTGTTTTTCTTATGTAAACTTCTATGTTGCAATCAATACATAACTGTTTTATGCACATGTCATCCAAATTTGGTGTTTCTACATTCATTCATTTGCAGATTAGGCGCAAAAAGCCGGTTGTTCCTTAACTTTTGGAAGCCAGTATATGTAGGCACTAAATCTTTTACCATTTATTGAAAATGTGTGGTTGGCTTCATAAATTTAATCATTCCTCTTTAAAACATCCATACCAAAATGTTTCATCCAACCCAATCCACTTACAATCACCCTAAAAAATCCCAATAAACAACCAAGTTTATATTTTTAGTTGCTTTTCTCTTGCCGCCCAGTAGTAGACCACACAAAGCATATAAGTCGTATTCAATTCACTGCATACTCAAATTCAGACATGATTTTTACAGTTTTTTTTATATAATATAAGAATTTAATTACATTTGTTTTTTTTAATCAATCAATAATTTATTCAGTTAAAAAATTACTAACATTTAAAATTTTAATCAATAAACTTCAGAAGATTCATATCTATGATATTTCAATCCATAGACAACCAAGTAAATGAAACTTTGTAAATTACCTGCAACAGTTTATGTCTACAAAACCTTCTGCAGCAAAAAGAACCCTTGAAATTGAATTCAATACAATTTTCGTTACCTACTACCATGAAAGCGCATATATTATGCAAATGTATTTAGGCACTAAACATTTTACTATTCATTAAAAAGAGGCAGTTGCCTTCATAAATTCAATCAATCCCTTTTAAAGCATCTGTACCTAACTGTTCCATCCAACACAATCCACGTACTACGACCACCCTAAACAAAATCCCAATAAACATTCTCAATTTATATTTACAGCAGCTTTCCACCCAGTAGCATACCACACATTTGTATAAGGCTATTCAATTCACACCGCACTCAAAATTCAGAATATACTTATGAACTTCAAATCAAATTTTCAAATTTTCGGCGGCGGAGCCTTCGTTATCACAAAAGGCAAATATAATGTACGGATGCATTTAGACACTCTGGTAAATATTTTACCAGATGGGATGTACCGAACGCCAGAGGCTTTCTTGTATTATCTAAGTATTCACTAACATTAGCGTGTTTTTATAGAAACAATAATTTATTCAACTAAAAAATTACGAACATTTAAAATTTTAATCAATACACTTCAGAAGATTCATATGAAATGATAGTTCAATCCATAGAAAGCCAAGTAAACGAAATTTTGCAAACATACTTGCAACAGTTTATGTTTACAGCACTTTCTGCAACAAAAAGACTCTTCTACCATATAGAAATTCCACTACCATAAAGAACTCTACTGCCATTATTGAATCGAATTCAATTTAGTTACCTATTCATAGACGCATGTAATGCACGGATGTGTTTAGACACTTTTGTAAATATTTTACCATCCATTAAAAATGGTGCAGTCGCACAAATTCAATCAATTCCCTTTAAAGCATCCGCACCTAAATGTTCCATCCAACCCAATCCACGTACTACGACCACCTAAACAAAATCCCAATAAACATTCTCAGTTTATATTTACAGCAGCAGCTTTCCGCTTGCCACTGCTTCAGAAGTACTAGGAGCCCACATTTCTTAAAAACCAAATTCAACTTTCGCGACACACTCACTTCCAGAAAGGCGTGACTTGAATAGTGGAATGAATAAAAAAGGCAAAAATTCACTTGCACAACTGGCATCGCCAATGAAAAAGGGTGGGGTGGGGGTAGATGAGTCTTGTAGGAGAGAGAAGTCTGTAATGCAATCAGAAGGAAACATTCTCTCCCGGGGGTGTTGGCATCTTCTTCTTCGTCTTCCTCCTCAGCTCCCTTTTCCACTTTTCTTGTCTTTTGCCCTCTGGCAAAATATTCCAGCAACTTCACGCGCTGGGAAGCAATGCGATCCGGTGTGGGTTTGAAGCTCCCAAAAGTCGGAAGTTTTCTTTTGAGTTGGAGGAATGGGTTTTGAGGGTGGTTGATAAGGAGGGGGTACTGTTCTTATTTGGAGAACATCAGGCGTGGCGATAGTGTTTGAGATTGCCTGGTGCTTTCAGTTTAGGAGATGAATTCGATGGTTTGTTCTATTGACGTTTTAGATGATTATTCGGTGTTGGTTTTGAAAGAGATATTTTAATGCAATCATTCAGTGACTGTATCAAATAGGCTGTCTCAAAATACTGAAACCGTGCTTGACTTGGTGATCTAGTATAAAGAGAGTGATGTTAATGTTATTTAAATTATACATATTTTAAATAAAATCTAAATTTACCTTTACATTTCTAATTAATTTTATTTATATTTTAAACCAAATTTTTACAAAAGTTTCTTTTTAAAATTTTAATGTAACACAACTGTAATTTTTTTAAATTTTTGAAAGGATAAAAACTAGCAAAAAAAACCTGCTGACAATCAAAACAGAATTTAATTTCATGGTTTTGTTTTATGGTTTTGTTAAAATGTTTGTTCTATTGATGCTTTAGATGATTATTCAGTGGTTTTTGAAAGAGAATTTTTAATACGACCATCGTAGATTTCATTTTGTATCAATATGCAGTCTCAAAAATATTGAAACCATACTTAATTTGGTGATCTTATAAAAGAGTTATATTAATATTATGTAGTAAATTATTACATGCAATTTTAAATAAAATCTAAATTTACCTGACAATTTCCATTTAATTTTTTTAATTTATGCTTTAAACCAGTGGTTAAAAAAAATTTTTAGATTTTTTTGCGTGGTGGTCTCTTTAAAATTTTAAGGATTTGCATATTCGTTTTAAATTTTTAAAAGGATAAAAAAAAAAATAGAATAAAAGCTTATTAATTATGACAACAGAACATCCAAAGTATAACTAGACTAATTTTAAGATTGCCTGGTGCTTTTAGTTTAGGAGATGAATTCGGTGGTTTGTTCTATTGACGATTTAGGTGATTATTCGGTGTTGGTTTTGAAAGAGATCTTTTAATACCATCATAGTAGATTTCATTCTATATCAAATAGGCAGTCCCAAAATATTGAAACCGCACTTAATTTGGTGATCTAGTATAAAGAAGAGTTATATTAATCTTGTGCAGTAAATTATTACATGCAATTTTAATTATAATCTATTTAAACTTACTAATTCCATTTAATTTTTTGTCTTTCAAATATGTTTTAAATCAGTGGTTAATAAATTTTTTTTTAGGTTTTTTTTGCGTGGCGGTTTCTTTAAAATTTTTAATGATTTGCACATTATTTTTTATATTTTTGAAAGGAAGGAATTTTAAAGGAAGTCTACTAGTGTCCGGAAGGGACTAGTAGACTAATTTTTAACTGGCATTATTGAGGTAGTATGTTTATCTTTAGGAAACATTGATATTATCATAAAAATTTTCAATAGCAGGACCTTCACGAACAGAATTATAAGTCATATCGTTAATCTGAGAAAACTTATATGAAATGAATAATTCATTATGTAAAAGTTTCATCATGTAATTCATCATGTCAAATTTTTATAATGATATATGACAATTATTGTGAAAATTACTATTTTTTATAAGGATTCGATAATTTTTCATGTAAGGATAAAAGGAAATTAAAATATAATACTATTTTAAAATTTAATATTCTTATTCAATGTAGTTAAAGTGAAATTCTAACACAGTATTTTCAATGAAAACAAAATTTTCTTGCTTTATAACGAACCACTAGGAAGCAAATTCTTTCCGAAAATCAACATCACAAATTGTTTCGAATAGATAATGTTACTTAACACATGATCTCAAAGAAAAGATAACGCTATTGATAATGTCAAGACCAACAGAAACTTCGTCCCAGGGATTTTGGATGGATCACTCACGTGACCCTAAAATATCGCTGGTCAAGGAGCGACATGGTCTTCTGCCACTACTTCTTTTTAAGGCCTTAAATACGAATTTGCCTTTTAAGTTCACTGACCATTTATTATGTGTGAACATGATGTTGCCTGGTTGGGGGTCCGTGACGTTATCCGAAAATGAGGGTCAAGCAAATAAAAATTTCATTGCAAATTTTGGTGGAAAATGGTACTTTGGGTCCCGTAACTCTTGAAATGCTTCATGAATAACGTTAAACATCAGGAATTTTATGGAGAATTTGGCTTTGCTTGACGTGTTTTGTAGTATGGTTTTGAAGCACTTTTCACGTTTTGGGTTGGCATTATATCCAATATTGTATATCCAATAACTATAAGTACTCTTAATGCGTTGATCAATCCCTTCTTTTGAAGTTTCTTATTTATCACTTTTGGCATTTTCAGGTGCCTATTGAGCTATATAGTGTTTCTTATTGTATTTGGAATAATTCTTGAAGAAAGAAGTATTCCAAATTCATGCCTAGAAGTTTCAAAATTTGATATATTCTTTTGGCTATTAAATGTGATAACGTTTCTTGTAGAATTTGGAATACTTCATTCTTCATTTACGACTACATTTATCTTACTTTTGTATATTCTTTTAGAAATTCTTCAACAATTCATTCTTTATGAAGTTCTTGATCTATTCAACTTTGGCCAAATTTAATAGCCACATGAATATAATATTCCAATTCAATATATATTCCATGAATATAATTTTCTTGTAATATTCCAATCAATTGCTTCATATATCTCATGCATTATTAACATATAATTCCTCATTTATATTCCTAAGTTTATTTATCCGTTCCCGAATGTTCACACGTGATAATTTGAAATTTGCCGAGCAGATTTCAATTTTTTATTATTATTATAACTTACTTTTTTTTTAACTCAGAAAATAATGTTGCCTTATGTTACATAACTGTTGAAACATATGCAAATAATTATTCATATTCTTTTATATCTTCCTTCTTTCTGCCACAACCCCAAAAATTGTTTAATGAAATATTTCTGAAATGAAATAAAACTACTATCACCCCCAATTCCAATGTCCCCTACTATCACTCAATTCCAATGTGACCTAAAGAGCAGTATCGTCCAATTTGGGAATTAGTGATTAAAATCAATTATGAAGATAATTAAACAAATTACAAGTTTTCAATGATAAGTCGTTTTTTTCTGTCAACCCAGGGCTATGCAAACCCCTGATGGGCTGGAGGGTGAGGCTGGAACATCGGTGGGCCATATGTACACCACAGACAGCCCACTGATGGGTGACAGCGAAGTACTTTTAGGGTTAAATGAAAACTGGAGGAAACCTCAATCAGATGCGGGACGGTTTTACACCCACTGTCGCAGTCACCATCGATCATTCATTCTTCTGAAAGCAGTGACTACAATAATGCACTAGCGGATACGAACCACAGACCTCCTGCATGCTCACATTGCCACTATTCCACGAATCACTTAGTCTTTGACCTATAAATAAATAAAGCCAAATTTTTCTTTAACAGCTGAAGCTATATGAAATAACTTAAGCAGATCCACATTACATCTTCATATCGAAACTCAATGTCAAATAGTGAAAGACTAAATCAGCTGGTCGGAAGTATTTTGCTAAGGAAAGAATATATGCCACACATGAAGAAAGTCACTCTAAATTAAAATGCTAAACTATGACTGCAATTCTCCAGATACGCAATCCGCAATATTCTACATCTGCCATTTTAATGAAAAAATTGCCTTAATCAGAATTATATGCCATTCGAAATTAGAAGATAATTTAAGTATTTTTATGACATTTTTATCTCGCTATTATAAAGAATATTCTGATGTCCAAAATATCTATTCCATTTAACAATTGCATAAGCAAAACTTGTTTTTTTTTTTAAATAAGAACAAGAAAGTAGTTTCAAATAATCTCCAGAATTGTGAAAATGGTTTAAAACTGTTTTATGGTCGATCTTTAACTCCTGGACGATGCTACGACTGCTAACATGTCGGTCAACAATTCTGTGATTATTTCTGTGATTTTATCCACATTTTCGACGACGAGCTTACCTGTGTGAGATGCTTCCAAAACATCTGAAGGGAATTGATGAAACCAAAATTGCACGTAATTAGTTGTTACAGTATCAGGAACATAAACACCATTCACAATATCAGCCCTCTGGCTTGAATTTTCGCCTTTATCAAAGAAAACTGTAAAATGCACCGAATTTTCTCTTTGTTGACTTCCATTTTTAACACCCTGTAACTCACAACTGAATGGGATAACAAGAAACAGCAAAGTAATTTTTTTAGAGCATAATGTCCCCTTTCAAATCAAAATGTCAAAATAATGGATTTCTTTCTCCCCAACCTATTACTAATAACATGATAATTACTAATATTTACAAGATAAATATAGGAGAAGACAACACTAACCATCTTCACAAAAGCTGTTGGGTTCCTAAGCTGTTTCTACAAGATTAATAAGGCGCGCAAAAGTTATACACTCATGTCCATAAATTAGGGATATTGAAGTTCAGGCAAAGAAAGAGACAGAAGCAAAAACAAATTGGACTTATTTGTAAAGTCTATTTATTAAACAAAAGGTAAAGAGCAAAAAGATACTATATGTTTGACATAATTAATAAAAATTGCGATTTTTACTCACTGGAGCAAATTTCAAAAAAGAACCTATTTACAAAAAACAGTATAACACGGTTAGTATGATGGTTAATATGGAGTATGTCTCCCGGACGATGCAATACAGGCCTTACAACGCCTAGCCATGCTGAGTATCAAATTATCAATCTGATCTTGGGGAATATTACACCACTCATCAAGCAATGCCTCCGAAGTTCCGGTTGACAGGTGGGAGGGGGTTGACGGGCTGCAATTCGTCGGCCAAGCTTATCCCCCACATGCTCTATTGATTCAAGTCCGGCGAGTATGCTGGCCAATCCATATGGGTGATATCCTCCAATTGAAGGCATTCGTCTACAATGTTTGCAAGGTGAGGACGGCCGTTGTCATCCATAAACAGAAATTCAGCACCCATGGCGCCCCGAAACAAACGTACATGTTGTACCAGAATGACATCCCGATAGATGTGGCCTGTCATCGTTACACTCTGAACATGCTGGTCAGTTCTGGAACCAAGAATAATTCCTCCCCAAACGAGCCATCCTGCACCACCGTAACGGTGTCGTTCAATGGTGTTCTCTTGGTGGTAATGGGTACCTGGCGCTGTCCATATGAAAGTCCGGCGAGAATCAGACTGCAAACTAAACCAGGACTCGTCGGAAAACATCACACAAGACCACTGTTGCGGTGTCCACAATGCATGCTCTCTACTCCAGGTTAATCGCAGGCGACAGTGAGTTGCGGTAAGTGGAAACATCTGACAGGCTGTTTCTTTTGGCTGTTTCTTTTTGGCAGTAACAGCTAAATATCGGTCCTCATTCAGCGTTGTAACTCGGGGACGACCTGTGCTGTAACATCTACTCATTACCATCATCTTGGAATCGTTGCCAAAGCCTGGAGATGACACTCTGGGCGATTCCAAGTTCCTCGGATACTTCCAGCTGGGTACGTCCACATTCCAGTCGTCCGATAATTCTACCACGTAAAAAATCCTCCAAATGCTTCCCTTTGTGCCATAACTATGTGGTTGTTGCACTGAAAGGCTTTTAAAGAGCTTGTGAACAATTTCACTTCTTTGCCGCCATTCCTTATATACCCCTCTCTTACACTCCGTCATTGTGACGTACTATCCGTGCCATCTGGTGGTTTCTGTAATTTGCATATTCTTCTTCAAGATGTGTGATAATTCTACAGGTGAAATTTTTATTTTAGAGTTCAATTTCTGTGTGATTCTGAATTATCCTTAATTTATGGACATGAGTGTAAAATCACTATAAAAATATATTTTAACTGGGGTATGAGGGAAGTTGGAATTTTAAACTGATTTCAGGAACTTTTACCATCATTTTTTAAATCATTAATGAAGAAAATAGATAAAACAAACCAAATATTTCCGAAGAAAAACATTATCTACGAGCTTTGACTTCTAAATTCAAAATAAATACTACTGTGTCCAAAAAGTAAGACCCATTTTCAATTTAAATTCCAGGGGCTTATGGAATTTCGAATTTGTTTTTTCTTATGTTGCTGGCCCTATCCTTGACATCTGTGTGAAATTTCACGTCAAAATATTCATTAGTGTTTGAGTTACGCTTGGTTTTGCGAGGCGCTAAAACTGATTCCGGCGATTTTTGAAATGACTGAATTAATTGAGCAAAAGAATTTGGGCCTCAAACTTAGCAAATCTCGATTGGTACCGAAAGCACTGAATGCTCCAGCTCACACTGTATTGATTCTTTGTGACTTTATCGCTAAAAATTCCATATAGTTCGCCAGAAACCCATATCGTTCCACAACCACCGTATTCACACCGTGCGACTTCTGGTTATTCCCTAAACTCAAAAGACCACTTCGGGGACACCGTTCTGAGTCGATTGAAGAGATTTAACGTGAATCGGCGCGTGCTTCGAAGGCCATCCCTGCCGATGACTTTTTAGCATGCATTGAGGATTGGAAAAAACGTTGGCGTAAGTGCATTGTGTTCGGATGGTACTACCTTAAAGGCGATGAAATAAATTTGGAAGAATAAATAAAGAGTTTTTGAAAAGGAATAATTGCTCTTACTTTTAGGCACAGTAATATGTTAGATTAATATAGACAGAGACAACACTAACAGTCTTAACAAACAGTAATCGTCCTCAGCCTGCTCCGCAAAATTAATGAGACGTGCAAGAAATATAAATGGCCACGAAAAAAATTTTTGGACTTGGACATGAGAGAAGGTGGAATTTTAAACTGACTTCAGGAACTTTTTTAGATCATTGATGAGGAAAATAAATAAAACAAACCAAAAGTTTCCTGAAGAAAAACATTATCTTACGACTTTGGCCTCTAAATTCAAAATAAATAAACAAAGCCGCATTGCTTTCAAAAAGCACTTTGAAAACAAGCGAGGCAGATTTGATTTATATCAGATTAATACAGGAAGAGGCAAAAATGGCCTTCGGAACAAAAAGGCAAGCGTCTTCATTTTGCGCCGTATGACTAATATCGTGTCCAGAGCCATAAGTGACCAATACCATAAAAAGCCAATTCCAGCCAATGATGGTCATTTCTCCAGCGAAGCGGAAAGTAAATAAGCTAGCCCCGGGAGCATTTATCTATCGCGCTCGGATGGAAACTCAGAAAAATCTCTGCATCAATTCGTCTTTGTGTTCCTTTTACCCCATTAAGTCCGGACGCTGCTCGTAGCGAGTCCCCTTCCCATGACGAATGGCGGCCGGCCCTGGCAACATCTTGAAGCAACAGAAGATCACTTGGCTTCTCCGGTAGGAAGACGTCTTGGGGTTGGGACACAAATTGCGAGTTGTGCTTGTTATAGGCCATTGATCAATTGGTCACCTCTTCTGATGAAAATCGTCTTGTAGTTGTAATTTCTACTTTCGCTCAATGGTTTGGTTTGGTTCGGTTTGGCTTGTCTTTCTACGGTCATCTTGTGCACACTTTAGGTTAAATACACCGAGACCTACAGTTTAAAATGGATTCGAACCACTAACAAACATTCATGACACCGCCAGGATCGAACCTGAAGCCTGGGACACCTAAGGCCAGAGCGCTAGCCACTGGGCCACCAGGCCCCATTTCGCACAACGAATCCTTAATGACGGCATGCAATTTTGAACATTCGCTCGCATGTTCGTCTCTTCCTGGGCGTTGGGGTTTGAAAATAAACATCCTTACATTGAACAGCCAGTCTTTCCACAAGTTTCGGGTTCGAGTCCTGGTGGGGCCATGGATGGATGTTTGAGTGGTTCGAGTATTTCCCAGGCAAATTATAAGAAATACTGGCATGCGAGCATGTAACAACTAGTCCTGCCCTGAACCTGCGAAAGATATCATTCTATCCGGGTGCCACAGGTTTCGAGTTCTACACCATACGGTTCCATGGATGTTTGTAGTGGTACGGAATCCATTTTAAGCCGTAGGTCTCGGTCTCCTATAACAGTAGAGCATCACAGAGCCCAGTCACCCACATCATTCCCACAAACTGTATGGGAGAACTCAACTCTAGACACAGTGATGTGATGTGATGTGATGTGGTGTAGTAGTAGCAGTCTTTTGGAAAATTGTATATTCTTCAGCCACATCTACACTTGAATGCATAAGTTCGAACTCTGTCAGCCAATTGGCCATCAGGACGCGATTCATTCTAAGAGCACATGATCTAAAACTCAAAAAGTACTCGCTCTTCGAAAACAACAAAACAATTTAAGTGTCATACATGTAGGCTGTAGCTTTCTAAATACGTATGACGAACTCAACTCTGCCGAAGCTCTACTTTTATAGGGTGGTGGTGGCTGGTAAATAACCCTAGACATTGGGGTTCTAGGGTTGATTGGTAAATAAATGAAGAAACAGGAGTGTTTATTTTAAAGCCAGCAGCCATTTAATTAAGTACAATAATATTTACAGCGATATTTACTTTGACTATTCATTCATTACAAACATCTTCGTCCTTCTCATTCTCTCGCTGCCGGCCGCAGCTATCCCGTTGGCCGCCAGTCTCACTTCTTCTCTCTCATCAACGGGGATCTGTCCCATCCTCCTGGGGTCAAGGTTCAAAGTTTGATGCTTCCCACAAGGTGGAATATCTGTGTCATCGACACGTAACAGTAATGTGTCGTCGTCTGCTGATTAGCAGACAAAAAATCCTACCTACATAATATTATTTTTTGTCTTTTTTTTATGAAGAATATTCATATGCCCCAAACTATTCCTTCACTTCATTTAAGGTATCTACTTACGAAAGCAAAACATGGTATATGTTTTTGTTTGTTGTTCGTTGAACTGAGACCAACAAAGCAGATACAATTTAAAATTTACTAAAGATTTAAAAAAATTCATGGAAATTTAATGTTCTTTTGCTCTATAAAAACAAATTTATTTTAGAAGAAAGCTATTAAAAACAAGTTTGTTTTAGAAGAAAGTTTTATTTCAAACTTGTAATAAAAAAAAAACTATGTACATTTGTCAAGAAAGGAAAAAAATTGTCTTGGATGATTTCCAAAAATTTGTTTCAATAATCGCCAGATAATGAGGTTATCAATTGTTTTAAAAGCATGGTGAAAGAAGAAATTTTTTTTTCGAGAAAAAGTAAAAAATGGAAAAACTACATTAAAGTAAGTATAAAATTCCCCAATAAAATAAAGACTCGAGAATGTAGAAAAGAAAAATGATGGCTTTTATAAAATTGGACTGCGTTCCAAAATGATTTTTTTCTTTATTTTTAAGCTATCAAGTTAGATCAGCATTAAATCATTTTAAAAACACATAAAATAAATGTCAGGTTTTTCCCGAGATTTTTCCCCAACTTTACATTTGATACATATATAATATACAAAGCATTTACAATTATAAATCTGCTTGATTCGCGGCCTAGTGTTAAGCTTCCCAGTTAGCTTTTAGAGGCCTACGGTTCGAATTTCCTAGTTGCTTCTGCTGTACTACAGAGTGATTATAATTAAAGTTCCAATTTTAAAATGCTGTAAAAAAGAACCACTCGTCACAAAAGAACCATTCATCTCGTGAGTTCAAATTTGAACTGAAGAATTGAAGAAGGTTGAAACGGTACGTCATCAAAAATGTTTCAGGGTGTCTTAATAAAGAAAGTGAATTCGGCTGTCAGTGATATTTTGAATCGAAATGACAACGTATTTGGCATGAGTTGCACATTAAACCAACTGTAGTGTCCAATGTGCTTGCTTGTTTCGGTTTTGTAACGGAAAAATGACTTCCAAATCATTCAACAATGACACTGTTAGTGGAAAGCCCATCCACCACGGCAAGAAATGGATGGGAAAAATCGGTGGAACTTCTTCTAGAACTTTTATTTGATGCTATACCGTTTCAATTTTCTTCAAGTATCTCCTGTTCAAATTTGAACTCATTGTGACGAGTGATTCTTTTTTACAGCGTTTTGAAAGTGGGGTTTTAATTATAATCACCCTGTATTACAAACAAGAATTCATCATTGCTCTGTTTTAATTGACATCTTTTATTTCAACAAGTTTTGTTAATAAAAGAAATTAATAAAATTAAAAAATATGTACATTACATACCGTATCATGATAAGGTATGGTATGTAATGCAACCTATCATATCTTTCAGAGTTAGAGCAAAATCATTTACAAAATATTCAGTGCAATATGTACCTATAATTTAATCACCCAAAAGAAATTAAAAATAATAGAATACAACAAAACCTATAAATAAGTAAATCGTAACTATCAATAAATAATTTCAAATATTCAATAAGAATGTTTTAAGTTTTAAATATGCTAAACTTAGTGGAGTTAAAACATAGTGTTGTATTTAACCTGAGTTAAATTTAACGCAACACTGGTTAATAAGCTAAATAATATTTAACTATCAAAGAGATGATTTTTTTAACATGTTAAAAATCAGCTGGTAATATAAAATGCTTGCTTTCCGAAGAAATGTATCTACTAACGTTAAACTTCACCTTTGTGTCAAGGCTGTAAAGCACTGTTAAATAACTGCTGAAATCAACCGCTAAAAACCTTACCTATCAAAATAGATTAATTCAAATTCGTTAACAAAAAACGTAGCCAATTCCTACTCCAACTGGCGTCGATATCAAATACCATTGCTGCTAATAACCGTTCATTTTTCGGATTTGTCCGCTAATTCTCTTCAATGCAGTTAAATTAGCAATTGCGTTAATATTTGCACAAGCCTATTGGTTTTACAGCCTACTGCTTAATTTGCAATAAATCTTGATTCAAAAATTCAGGCTAACTGGGGGGATGGGAGTTTTCGGGTTATCTCTCATACTTGGAACAATACAAAATCTGCATAATTATCCCTAGAAATTGAAATACTTACCCTTAAGCTATTCTAAGGATGTTATAATTATATTCTTTTGGATTTTACTAATTTACTAATCAACTTGTCCCACACCCTGTTACTGTATATTTTATAAAAATATTTCTGGGTTTGTTTTTATTTGCCGATGAAATTTAGACGTTCACCCTGTACTTCTTGTTGGAGTTAATTTTTTGTTTGCCTTACATTTGTGTATACCAGGTCGCCCCCTCATAACCCCCCTTTACAGTGAATGCATGCTGTTACAATCGCTGTCTAATATACTCGTTTCTTAAATCAATGGGCGGCCTGATGGCCAATTAGCTAGAGCTCTGGCCTTTGGTACCATAGACTACAGGTTCGAATCATGGCGGTGGCATGGATGTTTTTGTATGGTTCGGAATCTCCTTTAAACTGTAGGTCCCGATCTAATTAACCCAAAAATGTGCAAAAAATGACAGTAGAGCGACAAAATAAACTAAACTAAAATCAATGGCCACAACGGATGGCTCCAGCGGATTCAAACCTAATTCCTTTTGTACTTTAGTTGGACACATTGAGCAACAGTAACCAATTTAAAAATGAAACGATAAACATCAGTATAGTTTTTTAAATACATTATTAAAACAGTTTAACCTATACATCTATTGTCAGATCTATAATAGCTGTTTATATAAATATGTTGGTATGACAACAGACTAAAAATACTCTCGTGACATAATTATTGAAAATTTTTGGAATTTTCTTTATTAATAACTTTTTACCATCAATGATTATTAACCTTAATATAATACATTTCCCAAAGCTAGTTTGATTATTCGGTTAAGACAGGGGATGCCAACCAGCGGCCGCAACTTGGAACATCTAATATAATAGGTTCTATGTTTCACTTTAAGTGCCCTCGGGGATGCAGTGACCATCCCTAGATACGCACAGTTGATTGTTGATAGCAGAGCAAACCAGACTTTTAGTTCAAGTTGTTAGCACTTTTGGTTCAACTTACATCTGCGAATCCTTTTTTTTTCTGAAATGAAATTGATTCAACACAAAACACGCTATAACATAAAGGACGCAATACCAATACCGATGTGCAAATACCCAAATTGAAATCGATTAGCAAAAGCTAAGTGAAAGAGTGGAGAAAGAAATATCGCACTAATGAAATAAATATTTTTTAATGATTTCATTTTTTTTATTTCGTTTATATTTATATATTTTTATATTTCATTTTTAGTGTCATATATATATTTTATATATATATTTTATAAAATATATACATATATTTATATATATATTTTATAAAATTATATATCCCCATATTAGATTTAAATCCACTATAGGCATTTTTGGTGTGAAAAATTGAAACGTAATGAGTTATTATTTTTGTGTTTACTATTATTCTTACAACATAGATAATATAATAATAATGATGTTAAACGCATATGTATGTATATATATATATATATACATTATATGTATATATATATATATATATATATATATATATATATATATACAATATATACAATGTGTATATATATATATACATACAATGTGCGTTTATATATACATATATATTATTATTGTATTATATATGTTTATATATATATATATATATATATATAAGAATATAATAGTAATAAACATATATAAAAATAATAACAATATATATATATCATTATATATATATGTATATATATATATATTATATATTTTTATATACACCAAAATGCCTATAATATTTAAATCAAAATTATCTATGGAGATAGTATAATTTTATATACAGCCTAATATGGGGATATATAATTTTATATAGGATGCATGCATTTAAAAGTGGCCAGCAAGATCATTTGGGTTGACCACCCCTGGGTTAAGTTATCACACCTTTATTTAAAGATCCCTATTTGAAAGAATCCCATAAATCTACCTCATAATGGGCCTCTGAAGTCCAATTACAATTATTAACAATTGCATTAACTAAAATTAAGGGAAATGGATGAAACACGTAATAATTACCAGCTAATTGGTAATGCTCTTTTCCTGTAAATTGTCTTGACAGTAAGTTAATTCGAAACCAAAAACTCTAATAACATATGAAATACCTTAGAAATTTTATATAATTATTAATTATTTAATACTATTATACTTTTAATATTGTAGTACACAAAATGAAGAAAATATATTAATAAATTTGAGTATTTTTAAATAATGCTAATTAGTATAATATTAAATTAGTATAAAATTTGAATATGCCTTATAAAATTTTTAAAAGTTTTCTTATTGATTAAAAAATTTGTTATTTTTATTGGAATTGGACTTAAACTATTCGTTTATTTTTTTTTTTTTAATGTTTTTCATAGTTTTGTTTTTATTTTGAAAAATCATATTTTGTTATGAATTTTTTCAAATTTTATAATAAATTATTAAAATTAATTAATTAATTTTTTTTTATTAATTGATTGATTTAAATGATTCATTTATTTTTTAATTAATTTTTAATGTTTTTCATAGTTTTTTATTTTGAAAAGCATATTTTTGTTATGAATTTAAAAAAAAAATTTTTTTTAATAATTAATTGATTTAAATTATTTAGTTATTTTTTTTTTCATTTTATTAATTTTTAATGTGTTTCATATTTTTTTTTTTATTTTGAAAATCACGTTGCAATGAATTTTTAAAAGTTTTTCAATTGATTAAAAAAAAATGTTATTTTTAATAATTGATTGATTTAAATTATTTAGTTTTTTTTTTCATTTTATTATTTTTAATGTTTTCCATAATTTTTTATTTTGAAAATACTGTTTTTTTTTTTTTTACGAATTTTTAAAAGTTTTCTAATTGATTAAAAAATATGTAATTTTTATTAATTGATTGATTTAAATTATTCATTTAATTTTTTCATTTAATTAATTTTTAGTGTTTTTCATATTTTTCAATTCCTTCTATTTGCTCACACTCTCCCTATTTATATCTTGTTCACATTTCCAATCGTTAATAAAATACTTTTTATTCATCCACTCCACTTCAAATGCATTTTTTTTAACTTGCAGTGGATGACACAGGATGTGAATACAGTTTTTTTTAAATATTAATTCATTCATTAAATTTAATTAATTAATTTCAGTTTTTTTTTTAAATTCAAGTTTCATATATCTACCAATAGATGGCGCCAGATGAATTTTAAAAACATGAATTCAAATTATTTATAAAGGACTATCTGCAATAGAGTGAAAAAAAAAAAAAAAGTAGGAATTGACTTACATTTTTTTTTTTTTTTTTATATTACTTGTTTTCTATTTTGAAAATCATATATTTGTTATGATAACAATCGTTAAAACATTCATTTGTTCAGACAAAATAATAATAATATAATTGCGAGGGCCAATCTAAGTTACTAATATTTTACATTGAAAGCTATTCATATTTTTCTTTTTCTACTATTTTAATTAAAAATTAGCTAATAATTTAGTGTTATAAGGAAGCTGAAATGTATAAAGTGTGGCTATCATTCATTTTCTTTATAAAAATGTAATCAAAAATAACTGCATAAGTGTTCGTTTTGCTCATTGATATAATAAAAAATAAGTAATAAAATAATTTTTATTTAAAAATATAATATAATAACGATAATTAAAATAAAATTTTTATTAATTCAAATAATAATTTAGTTTAATTTAATTTTTATTTTTATCATTTTTTTTATTTAATTTTTATTTTTATAATTAAAATATTTAATTTAATTTAATTATATTTTTAAATTATATTTAAAATAAATATAATTCAATATAAAATTTTTTAATTGTAGATTTATTTAAATTTAATTTATTTTTTTCTGAATTTTTCTTGAACTGAAATCTGCAGCTAAAAAAACCTCCTTTTTATGTTATATAATATAAAAGAAGAAATAATAAGTATCTCTTAGTCGCATTTCAAATAAAAGTTTACGGAACACAAAAAATAAATATATAGATAAAGCAAGAAAAAAAAAAAAGTTATGCATAACATGACAGATTTTCAGTAACTGAGAATTGTTTTTATCGTATTTTTAATCTTTTAAGGATAATTATTTTTTTTTACGAAAACTCTTTAATTTTCATACAAATCACATAAAACATCTTAAAATTTGAGAAATATTTTCAATTAATTGGCGGATATACCATAAGGGCTTATCAATGAGACAATATATTAAATATCAATTTCTAATTATACTTTTTATTAATTTTATAAAAGATACCCAAATGATCTTGTGAGCTATTTTGAAAATGCATCATAAAAAATTATATATAAAAAAATAACTATTATACATAATAATATATATAATTTTATACGCAGGCAGCATATAAAATTATATATCCCCATATAATTTAGAGAGATTTTTGGAGTGAAAAATTGAAGCATAACGAGTTATTAATTCTGTATTTACTATTATTCTTACATGCAAACATAATGATATAACATAAAGAAAATAATAATGATATTTTTTTCTTCTAAAGCTGGCAAATAGACCGTGATCTTTCACCATAAGGGCTGCACCGATGTTACTCACTTTGCATTACCCAGGGGGCGCATGTAACTTGATGGTAAGCCACGGACGGAATAACAATGCCCCCGCAGTGCTCTACGATCCTATTACGACCGGGATCTACAGCTTAAAGTGGATTCCGAACCACCACAAGCACCCATGGCAAAGCCGGGATTTGAACCCGAACTGTGGTACCGAACGCCAGAAGTCATTCGGCCATCAGGCCCCTACAATGAAATATAAAAATATATAAATATGAACGAACTAAAAAATGAAAATTAAAAACAGCTTATTTTACTAGTGCGATATGTGTTTCTCCACTCTTTCAATTAGCTTTTGCAAATCGATCTCAATTTGGGTATTTGCACATCGTAATGGGTGTTGCAGGTTAGCGTCCGTTATGTTTTGAGCGTCTTTTGTGTTTGGTGAATTTCATTTTTAAAAAACTGATTCGCAGTTGCAAGTTGATCAAAAAGGCAAGCGCTAACAAACAACTTCAAATAAGAGTCTGATTTGGCCTGTTATAAACAATCAACTGTGCGTATCAAGGAATGGACATTGCGTCACTGAGGGTCACTTGAAGTGAAACATAGAAACTGCTATATTAGATGTTCCAAGATCTGCTTGCATCACGAGTTCGCAGATTATTAAAAATATTATTATTAAAAAATATTATTATTTAATATTTGAAATATTTTAATTTAATATTTGAAATATTATAATTTAATATTTGAAATATATTATTATTATAAAATTCCCAAACGCCATCCAGTTGCAAATTTTAAGTGCGAAGAACACTGGATCCTGGATCCTGGATCCTGGAACTCAATATCCTGGACTTAACTAATCCTACGGAAAGTAAACAGCTCAGATTGTCTCTGTTTAAATTGGATTTTTATTATTTAAAATATTCGGGGGCATTGTTACTCCGCGTCCATATCGTATCTTAGCTGGACTGGTCTAATATGACTGTAGCGCGTTGGGCGTAATGCTGACAACTCTAACCCTAAAAAATAAAAACCATCTCCTGTCAGACGGCCTTCTTCCGCCATGGGGTTGCTGCACTGATGATGATGATGATGATAAATACTTAAAATATTATAATTTAATATTGATGTCTGATGACCGAATGGTTAATGCTCGGTACCACAGGCAATGGGTTCGATTCCCGGCGGTGACATAAATCTTCCCAGTTGTTCGGAATCCACTTTAAACCTTAGGTCTAGTCCAATATGATCGTAGAGCGTTGTGGGGGTAGTGTTACTCGTGTCCGTAGCTTATATTCAAGCTACGCGCGCCCTCTGGGGTAGTGCTAAGTGAGTAACGTCGGTGCAGCCCCCTTGCTTATGGCATAAAGATTAACTGTCTCTGTATTGCTAGCTGTATTAGAACAACAATATTTAACGATTATAATTAATATTTAAAATATTGCAATTTAATATTTAAAATATTATAATATAAAAAATTAAAATATTTAAAATGTATTATTATTATTATAAAATACCCCAATGCCTTCCAATTGCAAATTTTAAGTGCAAAGAAATCCAGGCTTTCGATTGTCTGTCATATTATGACGTAAAATGTTAGTATCCGTTGGAAACGAACATTACAAACCTGAAAATTTTAATCTGCTCCTAAGTATAAAACTGCATTGTAAAATGTCTGCTTTGCATTGCTGTTGACATTGTTAATACCTTTTCTGAACCTAAATTAAATTGTATAATCCTCTATCGAAAAGAGTCGGGCACCCTTTCCGATAGCAAATCTCTTCTTCATAGTTTGGAATAGTTACTTGGCTCCATACCAATGATATCTAGTAACGATTCTCCCACACTGTGAATCATTTATTTACAATTCCAGCGGGATAAATTCTGCATTCCAATTTCAATATCCATGGACTTAACTAATCCTATGGAAAGTAAACAGCTCCCAGATTTCAAGGGGAGAGAGAACTCTCACTTTCCTGAGAGCTGGAGATTGCTATCACCAGCGAGGAGAGGGAACGCTTTCTCGGGGTAAGGGAAGGAATTTCGATTTTAAATTGCTGTAAATGTTCGAAATTCGAGTTCTCGTGTCCTCCCCCACCCCTACCCCCTTCTCTGAAAGTGCCGTAAACAATCCTTGGAAGAATTTGGGGAATTTCATTGAGGCCTGAAATCGATTTAAAGGGAAGGACGTGTTCGGGTGCTATGGGGTGGCGACTAATTTATCGGAAAACGATCTTGCGATTAAAGTCAAGCGGCTTCCGTAGGGGGTGGGGGTTGACCACAAATTGCAGTATTCGGTGGTGTCTTTTCTTCATTTTTAAAATAAAGAAAATATGCTTTCAATACTATTTCAATTTCTACCGATTGGTTTGGTTTGTCGCTCTATGCTCATCTTGTGCACACGAAGGCTAAACATACAGGGATCTAGAGTTTAAAGTGGATTCGAACCACTCGCAAACATCCATGGCACCGCTGGGATTCTAACCCGATACCTGTGGTACCGAGCGCCAGAGCGCTAGCCACTCGACCATCTCAATTTCTACACAGGCATTGACACGTATGTAGGTTTAATTTTTAATTAAAAATTTTCGAAAAGAAAAAAAAAATAAATAAATGATTTAATTACAAAAAAATAAATGAATTAATTAGAAAAAAAAATCCTTTGAAAGTGAAATAAAAAAAGTAGGTATTATTTTTATTTCAACTAAAAATATTTTATAAAAAAAAAAAAGATTTAATAACGATGAAATTCTCAATAGTAAAAATAAAAAAATGTCATCGTATTTAAATTAAAAATATTCAAAATGAAAAAATAAATGAATAATTTAATTACAAAATAAAATAATTTCTCGAAAGTGAAATAAAAATGTAATTGTTATTTTTTATTTCAAATGAAATTATTTAAAAATGAAAAAAAAAATAATAACAATAAAATCCTCAAAAGTAATATTAAAAAAAAAGTCATAGTTTTTAATTAAAATATTTCAAAATAAAAAAATAATTTAATCACAAAAATACCTTTCAAATGTGAAATAAAAAGATGTGGTTGTTATTTTTATTTCAACTGAAAATATTTAAAAAGGAAAAAAAAAAAATGATTTAATAACAACGAAATCCTCAAAATTAAAAAAAAAAAATCATTGTATTTTAATTAAATTATTCAAAAAAATAATAAAATAATAATTTAATTACAAAAATATCTCTCAAAAGTGAAATAAAAAAAGACGTAGTTGTCATTCTTATTTGAAATGAAATTATTTAAAAAGGAAAAAAAATAATAATAACTATAAAATGCTCAAAAGTAATATTAAAAAAAGGGTCTGAATGGTCAGTGGCTAGCGCTCTGGGCTCAGTACCACAGGTTTTCGGGTTCAAGTCCCAGTGGTGCCATGGATGTTTGTAGTGGTTCAGAATTCACTTTAAACCGCAGGTCCCGGTCTAACAGGATCGTAGAGCGTTGCGGAGGTATTGTTACTCCGCGCCCGTAGCTTATCTTCAAGCTGCAAGCACCTCCTGGGTAGTGCTAAGTGAGTAACGTCGAAGACTCTAAGTGTTTGCCAGCTGTATTAGAACAAAAAATATTAAAAAATGTCAAAGTATAAAATATAAAAAATATTAAAGTTTTTCAATTAAAATTATTTCAAAAGAATAAAATAAACAAGTAATATATAAAAAAAAATTTAAAGACAATTCCTACTTTTTTCCCCCTCTTTTGCAAAAAGTCCTTTATAAATAATTTTCATTCATTTTTTTTAAGTCAATCTGGAGCCATCTATTGGCAGATACACGCAGCTTAAATCTAAAAAAAAACTAAAATTAATTCATTTAATTTAATTACTGAATTAATATTTGAAAAAAAACTGTATTAACATCCAGTGTCCTCCACTACAAGTTAAAAAATGTATTTGAACTTTTTAGTGGAGGAATAAAAATATTTGAACTTGAGTGGAGAAATAAAAAGTATTTTATTAACGATTGAAAATATTTCAAAAAGAAAAAAAAAGTAAATAATTCTGTTATAAGAAAATCTCTCAAAGGTAAAAGGAATTAAAGACTCCTTCAGGTCCCCTGCAAAATTATTCTTTTTCTATTGCATATAGAAAGAAATGTAAGAAAACCTGAAAAAAATCTTAATAAGTAATCTGATTTTTAATGCGAGATATTGTTGTAATCTTTGCCGAATCTACTCGTTTTGAAAATAATGAATTTAATGCGCGTCATTAGTAGGAATCGAACCCTCATTCTCTTGTGTACACTGCTTAAATCAAGGGTGGCCAAACTTCGGCCGCATTGAATATTTTTACGGCCCATGAGATTTATCACACTTTTTACAAAATGTATTTATTTTAGAATGGCCACAATAATGAAAAACAATGTATTAAAAAAATACATTATGTGTGCATCCCTATATTCAAAAATTTAACTGCCGAAATGATGAGAAAAAAATTTACTTTGGTTTTAAAATAATATTCTTGCGTATAGGACAATCCCTGTATCAAATCTATATAGGACATCCCTAGATTCAAAATTTAACTGCCGAAATGATGAGAAAAAATTTACTTTGGTTTTAAAATACTATTCTTGGGAATATAGGACAATCCCTATATCAAATCCCTATATTCAAAATTTAACTGCCGAAATGATGAGAAAAAATTTACTTTGGTTTTAAAATACTATTCTTGCGAATATAGGACAATCCCTATATCAAATCCCTATATAGGACATCCCTATATTCAAAATTTAACTGCCGAAATGATGAGAAAAAAGTTAACTTTGGTTTTTTAAAATAATATTCTTGCGAATATAAGACAGATATTGCCTGTTTTATTTATAAGTTTATCGTTATAGGTACGCAGAATAATTAACTTATATTTCTAATATTTTAAATAGTAAATTATAATAATTTAAATAATAAATTATAATATTTTAAATAGTACATTATAATAATTTAAATAGTAAATTATAATAATTTAAATAATAAATTATAATATTTTAAATAGTAAATAATAGTAATAGACAATTAAAACAGAGACAATATCATTTAAAAAAATTAAATAGACTATTAAAATGATGCAATGATAAACTATCAAACTGACTATTAAAAAGGAATTAAATACACTATTATAGAAGTCTAATGTTAAATTAATAGACTAAAATAAATAAAAAATATATTATTAAAATGATACATCATATATGTAGATATATTATACGAATTTTTGATGAAGATAACGAATCTTTAATAAAAAAAAATTTCTCGGAATTAAAATAAAAAGTAGCTGTTGTTATTTTTTTCGACTGAAAATATTTAAAAAGAAAAAAAAAAGATTTATTAACAAAGAAATTCTCAAAAGTAAAAGTAAAAAAAAATCTCCGTACGTCAGCACCAAAAAATTATTTTTTCTAGTAAAAAAAAAAATATTATATTTGATAGGATAATATAAGTAGTCGGAAAAAAATTTTGTATTGCATCATTTAATAAATTTATCGAGCAGATTTTCAATTAGAAATAAACCATAGTCTTCATTATATAAAATTGGGATTCCGCAGGATACTAAAATATCACGTCCTAAAATGCCAGCAAATCAGAAAACTTGTGTAGGGAGGAAATCAAGCTTCTGATTTGTTGACATTTTAAAAATTTGTCATTAAAATTTTATCATTCGGTGGAAACCTATCTTATTCTGATAAGATAAGGGTTCTGTTTAAAAACTAAAACTATTTTTGAATGGAAAAGCATTTTAAGGAACATTATAAAGAAGTAGTTGTTATTTTTTTCAACGGAAAATATTTTAAAAAAGAAAAGAAAAGATTTATTAAAAAAGAAATTCTCAAAAATAACAGTAAAAATAAAATCCCCTTACGTGGGCATCAAAAATTATTCTTTCAAGTATTTGATAGGAAAATATAAGTAATAAAAATTTTCATCATTTAATAATATTATCAAACAGATTTTCATTTAAAAACAAACCAACCTTATGGTTCATGGCATTAAAATGGGATTCCATCGGATATTAAAATCTCACGTAATGCCCTCATATAATCTCACGTAATGCTGACGTAATTAAAATCTCACGTAATCTCATTAAGACTCTTAAAATGCATCTAATAAGAAAACTTAAGTAAGTCAAGTTTCTAATAGGTTGACTTTTAAAATTTTATCATTCGGTGTAAAAATATAGTATTATTAACATAGTAATAACTTAACATAATATAATTAACATAGTATATTTTCACTATCATATAGTATTTATAAGTTGATTAAATTTTTAAAAAATTTAAAAATTGTAATAACATAATAATAGTAAACATAGTAATAACATAACAATTTATAAATTAAATATTTTTTTTTTAGAAATTTAATTTTTTTAAAAGAAAATTATTTTAAGGAACATTTTTAAATTGTTTTACTAACAATTAATTTATTTTTAATAATTAATTAATACTGAAATGATTTATGTATTTTTAAAATTATAGATAATATTTAATATTTTTTTTTTTTTTGTAATTTATGTTTTGCTGATTAAAATAGAAGCATTTTTTGTAACAATGAAAGTACATTTAATTAAATTAATGCGGTATTTATATTTTTATTTAATCGGAGTTCGGAAATAGAAAAAAAAAAATCTATATATTTTTTTAATCTTTTCCTTTTCTTACCATAGAATTCGCATTTGATAACTTTTGTTTGTAAAATCTTTTATAAGATATTTATACGTCTGTTTAAGATATCTAAAGAATATATTCAAAGATAGAAAATTAACAGAATGATTTATTTATTTCGGTTAATAATAATTTCTTTCTTTTATTAATAATTTATTTTCTTTCTTAAAAAAAATTTTATGTTTGAATTGACACTTTCAATTATCTTACTAAATATTTAAAATTCATTTTTGTTTGAATTTTTAAAATATATAATAAAACAAAAATATATTAAGATTATAAACATGTTCTGATTACTGTAACAGTTTCTGACAGAAATACAATTTGCTTTTTAATTTTTTTGATTTTGCACGATTTTTTGGTGGGAGTAGGGCAGACAACCTTACCCTGTAATAAAAAAAACCTTCCGTTTCGAAATCTATCAGTATGCAGACGGCCTAACCTCACCATGGGGCTGTTGGGCGAATGATGATGATGATGATAATGATGACGATTATGCCTTTTAAAAATGTATTCGAATATTTTTTTTGAAACAAACTTAAAATACGTGCATAATCAGCGGATCTGATGGCCGAATTTGCAGAGCTTGGTACAACAGATTTCGGGATTGAGTCACGGTGTTGCCATGGATGATTGTAGGGGTTTGAAATCCACTTTAAGCCGTCGGTCCCGGTCTAATAGGATCGTATAGCATTATGGGGTAGTGCTACTCGCATCCGTAGCATATTTTCGAGCTACACGTGCTGCCTATGTAGTATTAAATAAGTAACAGCGGAGCAGTCCTTGCTTATGGCATGAAGATTAACTATCTTTGTAATACCAGCTGTATTAAAACAACAAAAACATATTGAATAATCATATTGAATCAAAGCAGATTGATTTAAGTGTTTTGTTTTTATTTTTAATTAAATTTAATCGATTTAAAGGACAATTTAAACGTTTACCAATCTTACAGTGAATAAAATAGTTTTACTGCTAATTTATAGTTATATTTAAAACAACATTTATAATTTAAAAGAAAACTACAGTTTCAAATTTCTACAAAGAAAATACGACTTTTAGAGTAAAAAAGCAAATTAGATTTCAAATGCAAAAACAGAAGAATATTCTGAAAATTTACAACAACCGAACCCCATGTAACAAGAATCAATTTAATTTTTTAATTTTTTCAACCAAATCTATTGGATTATAAAGAAAAAGTAAAAGAAATTACTAAACTATATAAATAAACTTTAAAAGACATGCATAATCATATTCAATCAATAGAGGTTGATTTACATTTTTTTTATTTTTAGTTAAATTTAATCGATTTTAAATGACAATCTAAATGTTTACCAATCCTACAGTGAATAAAATAGTTTTACTGCTGATTTACAATCATATTTCATATTCTTACAAACAGCATAATAATAACAGCATTTATAATTTAAAAGAAAACTACAATTTCGATTTCTGGAGTAAAAAGCCAATTAGATTTTGAAACGCAAAAACCGAAGAATATTCTGAAAATTAACAACAACCGAACAGCATAGAACATGAATAAATAAATAGATTCTTTTTTTTGACTCCATTTTTCTCTGAGATAAATCAAAAGAAAACATTCTAATTCGTAAAAGCAACTCCAACAGTTATTGTTTATCAGCGCCAAAAATATTCCAAACAACCAAATGGCGAATTTTCGATTAGCGTATAACATTTAAATTAAAATCAATATTCCACCCTTACCATTGCCATTCTTATTTCATTAGATATATTTTTTTAATTTGCAATTGTAGAGGAAGGCGCTAATGATTTCCCCGTTGAAACAATTATGAAGATAATATTGGAAAAATGGTTCTTTTCGCTGGCGGTCAAATGTTCTGACGTTAATCCTATTATGTTCTGTTCTCAATCACTGAGAAAATTACGGTAACGCTATTTCTTTTTTCAATTTATATCGTTGGATTCTTCACCTTTTATAGTATTGGGTGAATTAAGAATGTAATTTCCATTTCGTAATTTTTTTTATATTCCTCCTTAGGGATTGGTGGAACATTCAATTGATTTTGAATGGAGGGAGAAGTGGTTTTTGTATTTCATTCCAACGAAATCAAATTAAAGTAATTCTGAATTTTAATAGCATTCATAGGAAATGGGATCTAGCTCATTAAATTCAAGCTCTGCTTCTTAGAGCTCTAATAAAAGGAATTACTACTTTTGATTTATTTCTAAAGAAGATTCTTTGTTGGTCTTTGAAATTGAGAGGTTTTTAAAACGATTCATAGATTATTATTAAGATTTCCATTCAACTAAACAGGTGTAAATCAATAATCTACTATTCAATAAGTATGAACCGTTATTTTTATAAATGGAAGTTAATTTATTAGTATAATTAATTACATTTTAACATCTCATTTAAGATTCTATTTTTATTTTAAATTCAAATTGCTTTTTTTTTTAATCTGTATATGTATTGTGGGCATTTTTTTTTTTTTTATCATTCCCAGGAGAAGCGTTTTGACATTTCATTCCCAGAAGAGAGGAATATATAATAAACACATCATTCAAATTTTATAGCAGATGAGCTTTATTGTGGGTAGTTTTATTACATGCAATTAGCGTTTTGTACTAATGAGAAACAAATTTCACTCAAATCTGATAGCAGTTATTCGGTATCATGTATAATGAGAAAACTGGAAATTAGTGAATGCCGTGCGACCTTTACAGGTCGAAACAGTTACATATTGAATATCAACCAACTGTAGTGGGTGACAGACCACGAAATGAGAAATGTCTACTCCAACTCCTATTGACTTACAACTATATTTAAAACAGCATTTATAATTTAAAAGAAAACTACAGTTTCCTTTAAGAAAATATTATTTCTGGAGTAAAAAGCCAATTAGATATCGAATACAAAAACAGAAGAATATTCTAAAAATTACAACAGAACAGCGTATAACATGAATCAATAAATAGAATCGTTTCTCGACTCCCTTTTTCTCAGGTATAAATCAAAAATAAAGCATTCTAATTCGTAAAGCAACTCAGCCGTTATTATTTATTAGCGCCAAAAACAACAAACTGGCGAATTTTCGATTAGTGTATAACATTCAAATTAAAATCAATATTCCACCCTTACTATTGCCATTCTTATTCCATTATATATTTTTTTTTTTTTTTTTAATTTGCAATTGTAGAGGAAGGCACTAATGATTTCACCGTTGAAACAATTATGAAGATAATATTGGAAAAATGGTTCTTTTCACTGGCGGTGAAATGTTCTGACGTTAATCCTATTATGTTCTGTTCTCAATCACTGAGGAAATTACGGTAACGCTATTTCTTTTTTCAATTTATATCGTTGGATTCTTCACCTTTTATAGTATTTTGTGAATTAAGAACGTAATTTCCATTTCGTAATTTCTTTTTTATACTTCTCCTGAGGGATTGGTGGAACATTCAATTGCTTTTTGAATGGAGGAAAAGTGGTTTTTGTATTTAATTCCAACGAAATCAAATTAAAGAAATCTTGAATTTTAATGGCATTCACAGGAAATGGGATCTAGCTCATTAAATTCAAGCTCTGCTTCTTAGAGATATAATAAGAAGGAATGACTTCTTTTGATTTATTTCAAAAGGAAGATTCTTTGTTGGTCGTTTGAAATTGAGATGTTTTTTTAAACGATTCATAGATTATTATTAAGTTTTCCATTCGGTTAAATATGTGTAAGTCAATAATCTGCTATTCAATAGGAATGAAGCGTTATTTTTATGAATCGAAGTTAATTTATTAGTATAATTAATTACATTTTAACATCTCATTTAAGATTCTATTTTTTTTTTAAATTCAAATTGCTTTTTTAATCTGTATATGTATGATGTTGTGTTTGTTTTAATGCATCCGGAAATACGGAGACAGTTAATCTTTTTGCCATGAGCAAGGTCTGCACCGCTGTTACTCATTTAGCACTACCCAGATTGTACGTGTAGCTTGAAGATAGGCTACGGGCGTGAGTAACACTACCATCTGTACATTTATGTGTGTATATGTATTGTAGCCTTTTGTTCTCACGAGAAGAGTTTTGGCATTTCATTCCCACGATAATTAATTACATTTTAACATATCATTTAAAATTGTATTTAATATTATTATTTTATTTATTTATTTTTTTAAACAAAAAAATGCTTTTTGAATCTGTATATGTATGTTGTTGTTTTTGTTCTAATGCAACTGGCAATACGGAGATAGTTAATCTTTATGCCATAAGCAAGGTCTGTACCGCTGTTACTGATTTAACACTCCCAGGGAGTACGTGTAGCTTGAAGATATACTACGGACGTGAGTAAAACTATCCTCTTTATATGTATTATATCATTTTTTTCTCAAGTGAAGAGTTTTGGTATTTCATGTCCAGGAGAGAGGAATTTATGTTATTTGAAAAGTATATAATAAACCCATTACTCAAATTTGACAGTAGTCAAGCAGTATTCTGGGTAATTATATTAAATGCAATTAGTGTTTTGCACTAATGAGAAAAACCTGTCATTCAAATCTGATAGCAAAAATTCGGTATCATGTATAATGAGACTCAGGAAAATAGCGATTGTCCATGCGACCTTCACAGGTCAAAACAATTAGATTGAATATCAACCAACTGACATACCATGAGGTGTTCTATCGCGATGGATGATAGACCACGAGTTGAGAAATGTCTACTCCAACTCCTACTGATTTACAAATTAAATTTAAAACAGCATGTATAATTTAAAAAAGTTAAACTAAGTTTTTAAAAAGTTTCGAATTTCTATCAAGAAAATACGATTTCTGGAGTAAAAAGTCAATTAGATTTCGAATGAATACAAAAACAGAAAAATATTCTGGAAATTACAACAAGAACATATAACATTAAATCAATAAACAGATTCGTTTCTTGACTTCGCTTTTTCTGAAATAAATGAAAAGAAAACATTCTAATTCGTAAAACAACTCCAGCAGTTATTATTTATTAGAGCCAAAAATATTTCAAAACAACAAAATGGCGAATTTTCGATTAGCGTATAACATTTAAATTAAAATCAGTATTCCGTTCCCTTACCATTACCATTCTTATTTCATTACATATTTTTTTAATTTGCAATTGTAGAAGAAGGCGCTAATGATTTCAGCGTTGAAACAATTATGAAGATAATATTGGAAAAATGGTTCTTTTCGCTGGCGGTGAAATGTTCTGACGTTAATCCCTATTATGTTCTGTTCTCAATGACTGAGAAAAGTACGGTAACGCTATTTCTTTTTTCAATTTATATCGTTGGATTCTTCACCTTTTATAGTATTGGGTGAATTAAGAATGTAATTTCCATTTCGTAATTTTTTTTTTATACTTCTCCTGAGGGATTGGTGGAACATTCAATTGCTTTTTGAATGGAAGGAAAAGTGGTTTTTGTATTTCCTTCCAACGAAATCAAATTAAAGTAATCTTGAATTTTAATAGCATTCACGGGAAATGGGATCTAGCTCATTAAATTCAAGCTCTGCTTCTTAGAGCTCTAATAAAAGGAATTACTACTTTTTGATTTATTTCAAAAAAGGAGATTCTTTGTTGGTCTTTGAAATTGAGATGTTTATTTAAAACGATTCAAAGATTATTATTAAGTTCCTTTCATCTAAATACGTGTAATTCAATAATCTACTATTCAATAGGAATGAAGTGTTATTTTTATGAATAGAAGATAATTTATTTGTATAATTAATTACATTTTAACATCTCATTTAAGATTCCATTTTTTTTTAAATTTTAATTGCTTTTTTAATCTGTATATGTATGTTGTTGCGTTTGTTCTAATGCAGCTGGCAATACGGAGAGAGTTAATCTTCATGCCATAAGTAAGGGCTGCACCGCGGTTACTCATTTAGCACTACCCAGGGGAACATGTAGCTTGAAGATATTCTATGGACGTGAAACCCACTCTGTATACGTCTATGTGTATATGTATTGTAGCATGCTTTTCTCACGAGAAGAGTTTTGGCAGTTATTATGGGTAATTATAAATTACAGTTGGATAGTTATATTAAATGCAATTAGTGTTTTGTACTAATGAGAACAACCTGTCACACAAATCTGGTAGTAGATATTCTGTATTATGTATAATGAGACTCAGGAAATCAACGATTGTCCATGCGACCTTCACAGGTTGAAACAATTACAGATTGAATATCTACCTTCTGACATACCATGAATTGTTCCATCGTGAATGGTGATAGGAAATGTGTTCAGAAGTGTCTACACCAACTCCAACTGATTTGCAATTATACTTAAAACTACATTTATAATTTTAAAAGAAAACTACAATTTTTAATTTTTACTGAGAAAATACAATATCCAGATTTAAAAAAAACAATTAGATTTCGATTGCAAAAACAGAAGAATATTCTGAAAATTAACAACAACCGAACAGCACATAACATGAATAAATAAATATATTCTTTTTTTTTTTGACTCCATTTTTCTCTGAGATAAATCAAAAGAAAACATTCTAATTCGTAAAAGCCACTCCGGCAGTTATTATTTATTAGCGCCAAAAATATTCCAAAACAACAAAATGGCGAATTTTCGATTAGTGTCTAACATTTAAATTAAAATCAATATTCCACCCTTACCATTGCCATTCTTATTTCATTATATGTTTTTTTTTCTTAATTTGCAATTGTAGAGGAAGGCGCTAATGATTTCACCGTTAAAACAATTATGAAGATAATATTGGAAAAATGGTTCTTTTCGCTGGCGGTGAAATGTTCTGACGTTAATCCTATTATGTTCTGTTCTCAATCACTGAGGAAATTACGGTAACGCTATTTCTTTTTCAATTTATATCGTTGGATTCTTCACCTTTTATAGTATTTTGTGAATTAAGAACGTAATTTCCATTTCGTAATTTTTTTTTTATACTTCTCCTGAGGGATTGGTGGAACATTCAATTGCTTTTTGAATGGAGGGAAAAGTGGTTTTTGTATTTAATTCCAACGAAATCAAATTAAAGAAATCTTGAATTTTAATGGCCTTCAGGAAATGGGATCTAGCTCATTAAATTCAAGCTCTGCTTCTTAGAGATATAATAAAAGGAATGACTTCTTTTGATTTATTTCAAAAGGAAGATTCTTTGTTGCGTTTGAAATTGAGATGTTTTTAAAAGGATTCATAGATTATTATTAAGTTCCATTCAACTAAATAAGTGTAAGTCAATAATCTACTATTCAATAAGAGTTATATTCAAATAAATTTTTTCAATAAGAGTTATTCAGAAGAGTTATTTTTATGAATATAATTTAATTTATTAGTATAATTAAATCATTTTAACATGTCATTTAAGATTTTAATTTTTTAAAATTCAAATTGCTTCTTTTATCTGTATATGTATGCGTGATATGTATTGTAGCATTTTGTTCTCACGTGAAGAGTTTTGGTATATCATTCCCAGAGAGAGGAATGTATCTTGAAATAATATATATAATAAACCTATCACTCATATTTGATAGCTGCCTGTGGGATGCATAACGTATCACCTAAAGTTAGAAGGCACGTGCAGGTTTCTCATTAAAGCAGCTGACTATGCACTGTTAATATGCGTCGTTTCACGAACACTGAGTTATCTGATATGCATTTCGTCTATGACATAGCTAATAGAAATGGGGGCTTCTTTAAGTATTGTAGCCCCGCTTTTCTCACGGAAAGAGTTTTGACATTTTATTCCTAGGAGAAAGGAGAGTATGACATTTGAAAAATATATAATAAACCCACCACTCAAATTTGACAAGAGACGAGTTATATTGCGGGTAGTTATATTACACGCAATTAGTGTTTTATACTAATGAGAACAACCGGTCATTCAAATTTCGGATATTCGGTATCATGTATAATGATACCTCAGGAAAATAGCGATTATCTGTGCGACCTTCAAATGTCGAAACAATTAAAGACTGAATATCAGCCAACTGGCATACCATGAGTTGTTCCATCGTGAATGGTGATACACCACGCAGTTGAGAAATGACTACTCCAACTCCTACTGATTTACAAATAAATTTAAAACAGCATTTATATTTTAAAAGACAACTACAATTTCGAAATTTCATCTAAGACAATAGATTTCTGAAGTAAAAAGCCAATTAGATTTCAAACGTAAAAAATACAGAAGAATATTCAGAACATTACAAAAACAGAACAACATAGAACATGAATAAATAAATAGATTCGTTTCTTGACTCGCTTTTTCTCAGGAATAAATCAAAAGAAAACATTCTAATTCGTAAAAGCAACTCCAGCAGTTATTATTTATTAGCGCCAAAAAATATTCCAAAACAACAAAAGGGCGAATTTTCGATTAGTGTATAACATTTAAATTAAAATCAATATTCCACCCTTACCATTGCCATTCTTATTTCATTAAATATGAATTTTTTTAATTTGCAATTGTAGAAGAAGGCGCTAATGATTTCACCGTTGAAACAATTATGAAGATAATATTGGAAAAATGGTTCTTTTCGCTGGCGGTGAAATGTTCTGACGTTAATCCTATTATGTTCTGTTCTCAATCACTGAGGAAATTACGGTAACGTTATTTCCTTTTTCAATTTATATGGTTGGATTCTTCACCTTTTATAGTATTGTGTGAATTAAGAATGTAATTTCCATTTCGTAGTTTTTTAAACTCCTCCTCAGGGATTGGTGGAACATTCAATTGCTTTTTGAATGGAGGGAAAAGTGGTTTTTGTATTTTATTCCAACGAAATCAAATTAAAGTAATCTTGAATTTTAATATTCACAGGAAATGGGATCTAGCTCATTAAATTCAAGTTCTGCTTCTTAGAGCTCTAAAAAAAAGGAATTACTATTTTTTGATTTATTTCAAAAGGAGATTCTTTGTTGGTCTTTTAAATTGAGATGTTTTTAAAACGATTCATAGATTATTAAGTTTTCCATTCAACTAAATACGTGTAAGTCAATAATCTACTATTCAATAGAATGAAGCGTAATTTTTATGAATAGAAGTGAATTTATTAGTATAATTAATTACATTTTAACATCTCATTTAAGATTTTAATGTTTTTCTAATTCACAATGCTTCTTTAATCTGCGTATATATTGGAGCATTCTTTTCTCACGTGAAGAGCTTTGGCATTTCATTCCCAGGAGAGCGGATTGTATGTTATTTGAAAAATATATAATAAACCTATAAATATATATAAAGCGTATAATAACCGATCAAATTTGACAGCAGTAAATGTGAACTGGAAGTGCATAGATGTCATGTGCAGGTTTTTCATTAATGCAGTTGACTATGCACTGTTAATGTGTATCGTTTCACGAACACTGAATTATCTGATATGCATTTCGTCAATGACATAATTAATATAAGTGAAGATTCCACTGTATATTGTAGCATGCCTTTTTCACGAGAAGAATTTTGGCATTTAATTTCCAGGAAAGAGGAATTTATGTTATTCGAAAAATATATGATAAATCCATCATTCAATTTTAGGGTATTGTGGGTAGTTATATTACCAGCAAATCGTGTTTTGTACTAATGAGAACAACCTCTCACTCAAACCTGAATTTGGTGTCCTGTATAAAATTTCATGAAATTCCGTGTCATGTGTAATGAGGTGCAGAAAAGTAGCGACAATCCGTCCAACTTTCACAGGTCGAAACAATTACAGATTTAATATGAACCAATTGATGTACCATGAGTTGTTCCATCGTGGTGGGTGATAAATCACGGCTGAAAAATGTCTACTCGAATGAGAAGAGAGGGAAGCTGACCCCACTCCTTCTCTGGACGGATTTTGGTGATTTTGTGTGAAGAAGAGAGATAGAGAGTTCTGCGACGAGTCGACCAGAAATGTTTCTTTTCTGTTCTTTTTTTCTCTGAGGTAACTGAACTTTCAACCTTGAACTACCATCACAGTATGTTCTATTATAATGTCCTAGCATTGCATTGTGATCCATCGTACCAATTAAATCACCCTGCATACCACGTGCATAATCATGTATAAATAAATAAAATTTTATAAACCCTTTTCTATTGCAAATAATAAACCCTTTTCTATTGAAAAAGAGAATTTAGAATCTGTGTTACATTATAAATTATTCAAACTAATTATAATTACATTAGCGAAAAATGATAGTTGTCAATAACATCTTTTTATGAATAAAAAAAAATCGACACTCTTTTGAAAGTCAATTTTAAAATGATAAATTACTTTTTAACTCTCGAAAACAGAAGTTTCATAATTGACTTGAGCTATTGAATTCAGATACTTGAAAGTTATGTTTTGGAAAGTTGAAACTTGTTTTTTTTTTATTTAGCTTCATCGATAAAAAATATTCAAATTTAAAAGTTATAACTCGTCACATTAAAAGTTTTTCATTGTATATATATTTTTAGATGTTTTGGATTATTTAAATAAGTCACCAGCATTCACTGATGCTCTGAAATTCTGATATTTCTGCATTGGCTGATGCTTGTAGAGGGATCGTGCCACCATGTGTAATGTTTCATATTAAATGGTTTAACAATAATTTATACAGAAACAGTAAAAGTTTTAAAAACTGTTTTAAAATGTGTCCTATACTTTTACTGTTTCTTATAAAATTGTTAAATCACTTAATTTGAAAATTACATATTATGCAGTTTAACTAGAAGCAGTAAAATGTGTCCTGTACTGTTTTAAAATGTGTCCTGTACTGTTTTAAAATGTGTCCTATACTTTTACTGTTTCTGTATAAATTATTGTTAAATCACTTAATTTGAAAATTACATATTATGCGGTTTAACAATAATTTTTATACAGAAACAGTAAAATGTGTCCTGTACTGTTTTAAAATGTTACTGTTTCTGTATAAATTATTGTTAAATCACTTAATTTGAAAAATTACATATTATGGTTTAACAATAATTTATATAGAAGCAGTAAAATGTGTCCTGTACTGTTTTAAAATGTGTCCTACTTTTACTGTTTCTGTATAAATTATTGTTAAATCACTTAAAAATTACATATTATGCGGTTTTAACAATAATTTATACAGAAACAGTAAAATGTGTCCTGTACTGTTTTAAAATGTGTCCTATACTTTTACTGTTTCTGTATAAATTATTGTTAAATCACTTAATTTGAAAAATTAAATTATGCGGTTTACATATTATACAGAAACAGTAAAATGTGTCCTGTTTAAAAATAATAAATTATTGTTAAATCACAGAAACAGAAACAGTAAAATGTGTCCTGTACTGTTTTAAAATGTGTCCTATACTTTTACTGTTTTTATAAATTATTGTTAAATCACTTAATTTGAAAAATTACATATTATGTTTAACAATAATTTATACAGAAACAGTAAAATGTGTCCTGTACTGTTTTAAAATGTGTCCTATACTTTTACTGTTTCTGTATAAATTATTGTTAAATCACTTAATTTGAAAATTACATATTATGTGCGGTTTAACAATATACAGAAACAGTAAAATGTGTCCTGTACTGTTTTAAAATGTGTCCTATACTTTTACTGTTTCTGTATAAATTATTTTAAAACAATGAAAAAATTTAATTTATACAGAAACAGTAAAATGTGTCCTTTCATTTTCATACTTGCAGTAATTTCAAGATTCTAGTGATAAATGCACACAGCATGTAAACAAGTTGGGTTCAACTTGTAGGGCTAACTTAGTTTAATAATCGATACTAATTGGTGCTTTGTTCGATCTTGCTTTAATTGTCATCCCTTTGTTTATCCTTTTCAGAAACATTTTGTGAAAATTCTAAATTGAATTAAGATGTGGAGGTGATTCTTAAAGTCACCTTGAAGTGGTACGCCCGTTGCCCCACACTGCTAACAGGGCCAGACCAGTTTTTTTACTTTCAGAAACAAGAAAATTCGAGGATGATTCTGATAAAGTGAGTAAAGCACCACCAGTTTTGCTCCATAGTATAAGGTTTCACATATTCTATTAGTCATTAGTCATGTTTCGATCTCTTGTGTTTTGAAATGCAATGCACTGTTCTCAGACCTGGCTGGTTATGTTGAATGAATACGACTTTTAGGTAGAGATATTGCAAATATAATTATCATATAAGTATCTCACCGTATGGTAAAATGTTTCAAAATGTTAGAGTCATCTTTCAACACAAAGGATATCTCAAGTGGTAACTTGCACAGATAATAGGAGCACAATATAGGATGCGCTTTTTAATCACGCATTCGATGGTTCGGCAATTTCTAGAATGGTGCAAATGGATTCGAGTTTTTAATGACTTTTATCACCTAGTCGTGACATGACGCCGCCCACATTTTTTGTCCGATGTTTAATGTTATTTTCAGCTTTCATTTCATAGAATTGCGTAGAACTCATAAATTTGTATATAATTCGAAACTATTGGGAATATTTGAATCAGGGAAGCAAGACAAATCCGATACTGTTTTTATCAGCAATGCTCATGTGTACTTTTTCTTGGCATAGAGTGCCTTGCCACAATGTGTTGTAATTATCATTGCAATGTATTAATGCTTCTTTTATGGTGAGTTGTTTTTAATCAATGCAAGAATAACCATTAATTCAATTAATATTTAATGTATGAATTTTGAAAAATGAATTTTGTTGCTAAAAATACTTTCTCGAATATTGATATCGTCTACACCAGGGGGACCAACCCGCGTTCCGCCTTGAATATTTTCCCGGCTAGTCTGATTTATCACACTTTTACAAAATATACTTATTTTATAATAGCCAAAGTAGTGAAAATCAATGTATTAAAAAAATACGTTATGTGTGCATTCCTATATTCAAAAATAAACTGGCGAAATGATCAGATAACATTAATTTTGATTCTAAAATAATATTCTTACGAATATAGGACAGATATGGCCTGTTTTATTGATGAGTTCGCAGAATAATTAAATTATATTCTGCGAACTCATGATGTGCGTGCATCATGGAACATCTAATATAACAGGTTCTATGATTCACTTTAAGTGATCTCAGTGACCTCAATGACCAACCCTAGATATGCACAATTGATTGTTGACAGCAGAGCAAGCGAGACTCCCAGTTGAAGTTGCTAGCGCTTTTGGTTCAATTTACATCTGCGAATCGATTTTTTTTTCGAAAATGAAATTGACCCAACACAAAACACACTCAAACATAACGGAAGCTAACCTACAACTCTAATTACGCTGTGCTGATACCCAAATTGAGATCGATTTTGCAAAAGTTAAGTGAAAGAGTGTAGAAACAAATATCGCTCTAGTAAAATAAATATTTTTTAATGATTTAATTTTTTTTAATTTTGTTTATATTTATATTTTTTTATATTTCATTTTGAGTGTTCTATATTTCTTTACAATGTGCGTTTAGTATCATAATTATTATAGTATCTATGTTCACATTTAATAATAATAGTAAACACAAATATAATAACTCATTACATTTCAATTTTTCACTCTAAAAAAACGAGGATGTATAGTTTTAAATGCGGCCCACGGAGTTAGGATGCATTTCCAAAGTAGCCCGCAAGATCATTTGGGTTGGTCAACCCTGGTCTACACATTTTCAGAACGTGCATAACCACCATATTACATTTATACATTTTTTAATCGTTTAAATTATTATCTAGATTTATTTTTTGACATCCCCATTAAAACTGCATTTATCCCTATTTACCCTCTATTTGGTATCCCCATTATAACTCTTTAATTCGCCCTTTAATTAAAGAGTACCTTCTAGTATTGAAATCCTGCAACAGTAGTCCAACGGATTACACAACATCTTTATGAGGCCTCCGGATTCTCAAACGCGTTTCACAAATCGCCATATCCAATCACAATCGCACACGGCCCGTAGCCATCACACGTTATTACAATCACCCCAATCGCATCACGCAATTACACGGGACACGAACCCGAGCTCATTTCCATCAACCCTTGCACCGTAAGTACCTTCCCCCCTCCCCCTCGGAAAAGTCAACAAAGCAAAACCTCCCCCCTTAACTAGCCCCAGGGGCGGAGGCCGTAACCACCCTTTAACACAATAAAGACATTTCCTTGATTGTGGCCGGGGCCTTCCACGAGATTATTGATTAGCGCGAACATCGGCTTTTGCAGCCCGCGGACCGGTTACAACAGTTACAACGTCACGGATCGGACCGCCAGTTGGGAGATCGGGAGTTCTGGGATTGGTCAATAAAAAGGTACAGACTTAATGCGCTGTAGATTGATGTTGTCATTCGTTTTTAGTCGTGGGAATAAGGATTCAATTTTCAGTGCACAGTATATTTTGTAGAAGTGGGATGTACACAATTTTCTGGTAATGTGGACATCACCATATATCATTTTATTCAAAAAAAGTTGATTCTTTTTATTTGTTTATTTCTTTTATTTGTTATTCTTTTTATTAAAAAAAAAGAGCTTTAGGATTTTTAAGTAAAACATAATAGGCTACATAATCCATTTCTAGTTATGTGGATATAGAAATGGATTATGTAGCCTATGTTCTTAATCCATTTCCATGGTATGATTCGTTTTTTACTAATATGAATCATTAAAGGTTCAATATTTTTTCAGAACAATTTTCAATATATAGTATATTTTGTAGAACAGGGATGTATGCATTACTAATAAGAACCCCACCATATGAATTTTATTAAAAAAGAGTTGTATTAAAAGTTTTGTTTTATTTGGAAACATAAATTAGTGGTTTTGGTTAATAAAATAAATGCATTCGTACATAACTAATATAGTAAAGCTCGCATTGAGGTTGCCAGTTTGTGGTAAACATAGTCATCACGTGCTCATAAACCTCATGTGACATTTGCTTTGCAATTTATTATATGCGATGATACCTTGGTGATTTTTGGCGGCGTCCTTACTTACGTCTTTACTTTACCTTACGGCGTCCTTGCATATTATTATTCTATGATGGAGAACTATCATGCAATTCCTACGATCAGAGAAAGATTTTCCACATAAACTGTTCTTTTTTTAGCGTCCTTGTAATATATTTTCCTCACAAAATGCATTTATTTATTCTATGATGGAGTTATAAACTATCATGCCGTTTTCTTAATAAATCAGAGAAAAGAAGCCAATCGGCGATACAGCGCCAACTATAGTACGAAAAGGGCTGGAAAAATGTTTGACCCAACTTTTCATTCTTTTAGAAAAGGGAGACGCACTCTATTTTATTGTTACTTTATGGTTTTGTATCTTCTTCAATTGATCAATCCTTTTACTTTTTTTTATAGGTAGGATCTCAGCTGATCAAACCTTTAATTTCTTTATGGTAACTGATCTCAGCTTATCAATTCTTTCACTTTTTACGATAGCTGATCTCAGCTGATCAATCCTTTCACTTCTTCTTTATTCATTTTTTCAATAATAAAAAGACGATTGCATTCTAGATTGTTGATTTTTTTAGACGTTAGACGTTGTTTTTTAGATTGTTTATTTATTTAAAATAATAAAAGCTATTTTTAATTGAGAATTTTACAGAGGTCTGCAGAATTAAAAAGATCTTTTAGAAGAATTCTCAGTAAGTAGTCCTAATAGAAAAGCCGTGTAACCCTACATAAGCATACCAAAGACATTCTCTTGATTGCGCAACCTTCCTGGAGATATTGATTGGCGATAATAGAAACCTCCGGCTTGATAGTCATAGAACGGTTAACATCGTTAGAGCAGATCACCACTTTGCCGTGCTGGAAAGAAATTTCAACAAACTTTGTAGAGTAAGTTTTCTTGATAAGAGACTACAATTGAGGTTTAGAGCCGTCAATAAAAGAGAAAATAACTTGATTCTTGCTAATAAGAAAACTTATTAGGGTGATGGTGGAATAAAGAAAGCATGTATACATTTTTTTGCTTTTTCAATATGGGTAAAAATTGTACTACTGTGACCAAAAAGTAAGTCCCATTTTCAATTTAAAATTCCAGCAACTTACGGAATTTCACTTTTTTTCCTTTTAGGTTTCTGGCACTGTACTTGACATCTGTATGAAACGTGGCGTCAAAATATTCATTAGTGTTTCAGTTAAGCTTGGCTTTGGGAGACGCTAAAACTGATTACGGTGATTTTGAAATGTCTGAATGAATTTAGCAAGGAACTTTCATTAAATTTCTTGATAAGAGTCTACAATTGAGGTTTAGTGCGGTCAATAAAAAGAAAAGAACTTTATTCTTGGCAATGAGAAAAATTTATTAGCGTGACCGAGGAATAAATACAGCATGTACAAAATCATTTGCTTTTTAATATTGGTAAAAATTGTATGTCCATTTTGTATGAAAATAATGCTGAGAATTTAATCAAAAGAAAGGAGCTGTATTGAATGCGACTATTAGTAAGTTTTTGTTGTTTTAATACAGCTGGCAATACAGACGCAATTAATATTTATGCCATAAGTTAGGGCTGCACTACTATTACTCATTTAGCACTACCCAGGCAGCACGTGTAGCTTGAAGATATATTACGGACGTGAGTAACACTACCCCACAACTCCCTAAGATCACATTAGACCGGGAACTACGGTTTAAAGTTGATTCCCAACCACTACAAACATCCATGGCACAGCTGGGATTCGAACTCGAAACATGTGGACACCGAAACATGTGCCAGAGCGCTAGTCATTCGACCATCAGGCACCCATTTTCAAATACGTTTTTATAAGAATTCAAACTCTTTCAAGATTTCTGTTTTCAAAACTTTTGTTCCAAAAAATACTAACATTATTTTTTCTGAAAAATAAAAAAAAATGGACAAACCTTTTCCACCTCTTAATGTAGCGCATTCTTTTTTAAGATCTCTTATAGAAAACTTTTGATAGAAATATCACTAACACTCCCTTTAAAATATTTTTTTTTAAAAAAAAAAAGAAACAATGGAATATTTAAAAGACAAAATGCTTAAAAGCAAAAATATCAAAGACACTAGATGCAAATGGACCCATGAGAAAACGGTTCTCTACATAAACCACTAGGGAGAGCACGGATCCAGTGAGGATTTCACCATCTGTTGGAATCTGAGGGGTTTTCCACTGCGTGATGTAGACAAGTTTTTCCACTTAGGATTTTCATAAAAACGATAGTGCACTAAAGGAGGAAAAAATGTTGGAACTGGAATTGTAGAAAGGGACACCTTTATCTTTTGGATGCGGTAAGCTTCGATATAAAAAAGGTGGTGATATATATGTTTCGAGATTTTTATCCGGAGGGTATAGAAAGAAATAGATGTATTCTAAGCCTTTGTCCAAGAATAATTCCATAGGAAGATATACTACTGTGTCCAAAAGTAAGACCCATTTTCAATTTAAAATTACCGGGGCTTACGGAACTTCAATTTTTCAATTCCTTCTATTAGCTCACACTCTCCCTATATATATCTTGTTCAAATTCTGAATCGCTAATAAAATACTTTTTATTAATCCACACAAGTTCAAATGCATTTTTTTTAACTTCAGTGGATAACACTGGATGTTAATACAGTTTTTCAAATATTAATTCATTCATTAAATTTAAATCATTAATTTTAGTTTTTTTTGCATTCAAGTTGCATGTATCTACCAATAGATGGCGGCAGATAAACTTAAAAAAAATTAATGGAAATTATTTATAAAGGACTTCCTGCAATAAAGTTTAAAAAAAAGTAGGAATTGACTTTACAATTTTATATATATATATATATATATATATATATATATATATATATTGCTTTTCCTTTTTAGGCTGCTGGCACTGTCCTTGATATTTGCGTGAAATGTGACGTCAAAATATTAATTAGTGCTTGAGTTACACTTGGTTTTGTGAAGCGCTAAAATTGAATTTGAAATGTCTGAATTAATTGAGCAAAGAACTTGAGAAGAATTTTGTTCGCGGAAACATATAGAATGTTGCAGAAGGCATTCGGTGAGCAGTCCTATATCGGAAAGAAATGCTTAGAAGTGGTATAAGCAGTTCAAAGAAGGCAGAGAACGCGTTGAAGACGAAGAGCCCTCTGGTCGACCATCCACCTCAACCGACGAAGCTCACTTCCGAAAGATTAAAGATTTAGTACATGCAAACTTTTGAGTTACAATTAGAGACCTTGCTAATGATTTGGGGAATTTTAAAAGGATCGGTCAATTCTATTTTGGCCCTCAAACGCGTCAAATCTCGATTGGTACCGAAAACACTGAATGCGCTAGCTCACGCTGCATTGATTCTTCGTGACTTTTCACAAAAAATGAAACTCATATCGCTCCACAACCACCATATTCACACCGTGCGACTTCTGGCTATTCCCTAAACTCAAAAGATTCCTCCGGGGACACCGTTTTGAGTCGATTGAAGAGATTCAACTTGAATAGGCGCGCGCTTTGAAGGCCATCCCTACCGATGACTTTTAAGCATGCACTGAGGATTTAAAAAAAAAAAAAAAAAAAAGTTGGCATAAGTGCATTGTGTCCGGAGGGGATTACCTTTAAGGTGATGAAATAAATTTGGAAAATAAATAAAGAGTTTTTGAAGAAAAAAATAATTGGTCTTACTTTTTGGGCACAGTAGTATACGATATTCTAGTACCAGAATGTTCAAAATCATCGAACTTAATACCAAACCCACCAAATTAAACAACAAAAACCACGCATTATGAACAAAAAAAAAAAATATTTACCTTGACTCATTTTGATGGCGAAAATAAAATGCAAGTAGACATAAACAACCAATAAAACACACAGTTCCGCTTCAGTCTTTTGGGTAGTGAAAGATATCGATTCAAAAGTCTGTAAAACAACATGAATTCGTGTCAGAATGAATTCGCGTCGTCAGAAATACGATATGTTTGCTTTTGAATAATACAGGGTTACATTAAATACTTGTTTTTCTCCAGAGTTAAAATCTCCAGAGCTTTTTGTACAAGCTATGGAGTTCCGAAAATGTACAATAATGAGATACGGGTAGAAAATTTGCAAATATGAGATACGGGTAGGAAAGTTACAAACTTGAGATATGGATTGTGAACTTACAAATATGAGATAAGGATAGAAAAGTTACAAACATGAGATACTGATTGAGAAGTTACAAATATGAGAAATATGAGATACATGTAGGAAAGTTACAAATATGAGATACGGATTCAGAAGTTACAAATATGATATACAGGTTAAGAAGTTAAAAATATGAGAAATATGAGATACGGGTAGAAAAGTTACAAATATGAGATATGGGTAGAAAAGTTACAAATATGAGATACAGTTAGAAAATTTACAATTATGAGATACGGGTAGAAAAGTTACAAACATGAGATATGGATAGAAAAGCTATGCATATGAGATATGAATAGTTGATGTAATCCATAAAGGGATTAATTTATCTGATTCAATGCGTGAAATACTTTTATGCTGTAAAATACCCCAAATTTGAGCTGCATGAGTAAAAAAATAAATTGGCGAATAGATTGGCGAGATGCTTGATCATGTTCTTTTTTTCGAAATTACTTGAAAATACTCAAAAGCCTTTATAAAGTTTCTTGAGAAAAAAAGTGATGCAAACAACTGAATAATCTAAGAAGCTATAATAAATCGATTCTCGATCTTTTACAATTTTTAATTAGCCTCACAGTAATAAAATAACATTTATTATTCTATAGTAGTGCTATAAAATCAAACATAATTTCGTATATTGATTGCGATGTAATTATGTAATTCCGACAATAATGTTACTAAATTTAAATTAAAAAATTAGCTGAATACACAAAAACAGATTCTATTTTAGATTTAAAGAGCAATGTAAAACTAAAATTGGTTATGATTAGTTAGTAATACATTTTTTATAAAGTCTCACGTTGTCTTAAATGGTAGAGTGTATTAATTTTTATAAATATAATGGAAAAAAAACTTATTAATATATTTTACACTAACAATTTTCACAGTAACAATAAATACTACTTAGACAATCCTTTATAACCACGAACAAATGTAAGCATCCATATATAATCTAAGATAACGTATTTAACATAAATTTGCTTGACTTATTTACTAATGTAACAATACAACTTTACCCAAACATTAACTTTTGCACTAGCAGAGAACATTCAGTAGATGTTATGATTCTGTTAATATAGAAATTTTATTTATTGGAATCAATTAATGTCGAATGATGAATCTAATCTTTTCAAATGGACAAAACTTAGACGATCTTAGTCTGATCCAGATTGCTATGAAGAAAATTAATGATGATCATAATAGAACTAGATGCTGGGCAGTAAATGATAAAGCATTGACAGCAGGCTTAAAATAATTATACAACAAATTATTCTATAAAATCCCAGCAAAGTTATTCTATAAAGATGCCAGCAAAGTTATTCTGATGTACAATGCTGGAATGTTTTATTTTAACGATGCTGGAAAATTAATGACTTTTGTACAAGAATAAAAAAAAAAAAATAGTATTTTGTCAAAATGAATTGCAAAAAGTAAATCATTGTTTTACAACAATGCCATAAAAGAGGTCTATTGTATATCAATGACTGTTTAACAACAATAGAGACAATATTATGCTGTGCATCATTATCGAAAAAAAGTAGTCTGTTGTACTAACAGTTCTAGAAAAAAACCCATCAAAACAAATAATAATAATAATAATAAAATCTGCAAGAAATAATAAATCTAAGAAATATTATTCCATATAACAGGTAATTAAATTATATATATTAATTTATTTAATTATTTAAATATTATTAGAATTAGGTTGATATCTTGTACACCTGAGAAAGTCGCCAATCTTACAACCCGGAATATTTCGCCAATTTCTTTAGAGTTACTCTAGAAGAATTCTTAACTTCTTCTTTTCCCGAACAATATAATGACTATTTATTTCTACTTTGATAATTATTTGTAGAATTTTTTTAGTTTTAGTGAATAAAGAACATAAGTATATATTCTTTTAAATATTTATTCCGATAAATTATAGATTATTCTGAGATTACGTATGTTGACAGTATATGATACAGAAAATAAATAATTTTTATGATGCTGCCACTCACGAAAATATGAAACAAATAAGAAAAACGATTTTTTTAATTTATTAATAACTTATATTTGATTATCAAATAATTATTTTCTTTTAATGCCGTTGAAATAATTAAAGTTTTATAACAACTGTTTTTAAATTTGCGAAAAAAAAAATTTTTTTTATTTTTATTTTATAACGGTAGTTCACGGCGAAAACGTCGATGGAATGTTTCTTTTTTACTGCGTCGACATAATTAAGGTTTTGTGGCAACCGTTATTTGAATTCCCTCGGAAAAATGTAATTTTTAAATTTGGAACGTTAGTTACAGAAGAAAAAAGGCGTATTAAATTTTACTGTGGTTTTCTGATGTTTTTTTTTTTTGTTTTCTTCATACGGCAATAAAAGATCATTTTCGCATCCAACAAAGGATATATCTGAATAAAATGTAAGTTATTCTTTTTTAATCCTTTTCTAAATAATTTTGTTTCATCATTCGAATTCGGCATCGTAAACAACATGAAATAGTTTCTGACATAATAATAAAAAAAAAAATGGCGTATTATCGAATAATTTTGCGTAATTTTATCATACCAACGATTATTATCTTTGTTTAAATGATACAATTATGTCAGATAGTAAAACATAATTCCACATAATAATTTGACGATTAAGCGATTAAATTTGGCGTAAAAGCAATTTAGGAATAAAATTTTGGCAAAATAAGGATCTATTTTTTGAATGATATATTTTGACACATATTGAGACTTTAACAAGTCTCAATATGTGTCAAAATATATATTATTGAGACTTTAACAAGTCTCAATATGTGTCAAAATATATCATTCAAAAAAAAATAGATCTTTATTTTGCCAAAATTTTATTCCTAAATTGCTTTTACAAATTTAATAGCTTAATCGTCAAATTTATTATGTGGAATTATGCATTTACGTTTTAACAAGTCTCAATATGTGGCATAACATTAAAATTTTGCCATAATAGTGGTAAAATTTTGGCGATAAAGCGATATAAATTGGCGTAAAGGTAATTTAGAGACAATTGTTTTCGGCATAATAATGACAAATTTTGGCTTATAAGCGATAATATTTGGCGCAAAAGTATTCAAGAGATAAAAATTGTTTTTAGTAATAAAAATTTGGTGATATACTTTGGCGTAAAAGCACTTTCAGGAATAAAATTTAAGGTAGTAGCTGTTCTGGCTACATGTTGGCGTAATAGCACTGTTTGGCGATTAATTTTGGTGAAATAGCGTTTTTCGATGATACCGAACTTCGACAACCATTCGGTATATTCCCGCCAATCATTTTGTTTGTTTACTTGACAATTTGGCTCCCAGTGAATGATTTTGGCGTAAAGTCTTTTATTGCGAAAACTATCTGATCTATTCATTACTATGTTTACTTGGCAACCTGGCGATGCATTTGGCACAAAGGGTACAGGATTCTAAATTTTTACCTGGAATTGTGTCTTATATTTATCTATTACAAAAACTAAGGTACTTACGTATTAACGCCACAGCAGCAGAAGTTGCGCTAATGCGCTAATAAAGAGCTGCCAATGCGCCAAAATAGAGACAATTTTGAATCTATGTTAAACTCTATATCGGCCCATTTTCCATCGAAATCCGATTGACTACTTTGTTTTTAAATAAAGTATTTTGAATTTTGAAAGGGTTTGGTTTTTAAATAAAGTGTTTTATATATTTTATGATTTGTCACAAAATTTTAAGTGTAGATTGGCGCCACTTAAAAACCGCCAAATCTGTAGCTGCGGTGGCGTTAATACGTAAGTACCAAAACTAATGTAGAATCTTGTGAATTTCTTTGATCTCGTTGTTAGAATTTATAAATCAGATTCCAATAATAAATAATTTAAAAAATATTTTATAGCTATAAAATATAATGAAATATCTTTAAACTATGTAATTACCTTGAACAGATTAGATATGTAGAATGACAAAAATTTACTTTCGTAAATGCAATACGGGACCTGATGACCTGAAGTGTTAAGGAAGAAATACATAGAATTTAAAATTCTTTTTAAAATGAAACACAAAACATATTTGAACTATTTTCATAATAATTCGCTTAATTTGCCAAAATTCACAACAAAAAAATGTTACATATTTGATACTAACTTTATGATCATTGCGGAAATCATTAATCATTTACATTATTATCAGAAGTATGATATACAAAAGGTTTTACGTTTTTTTTTTTCAAAATAATATTAATAAACATATAAATACAGGTTTAATCAATAAATAGCTGCTGAACTGATAAAGTCTTTCAACTGTTCATCAATGATAAGGAATTGATGAAACGCTTACAAATTAAAAACTTTCAACAAGTAAAAAAATATAGAGATGTACATATGATTTTCGAAATAATTCAAAGAAAATTCTGAGCCGTTTTTTATGGTATTCTTGTAAATATTATTTATTACCATGCATTTTCAACTAGATGACCTGATAGCCAACTGATTCGCACCCGGTGTTGTAGGCCTCGAGTTCGAGTACTGGGTGTTCTATGGTTGCTTGTAGTGGTTTTGAATCCACTTTAAACCGTAGGTCCCGATCTAATATGAGTGTAGGGCTGACAAACATACCCCGTAAAAAAGAAATATTTCATGTTTCGGAGTCTGCCAGTAGACAGACTTTGGCCTTGGCTTCAATAATTTTCATATATGCCACTAGCAATATTGATATTATTGAACACATTATCCAAACAAGATTTACTGAAATATATTATGTAATATTTAAAGTAAAGTTAAAAAGAAAAATGAATTACAAAAATGTAAAAACAAATTAATATAAACTGTTTTTTCCCTTTTTCTAATTGAAATAGCTTTTGAATCATCAATAGAATTGCACAGTTTATGCTTTTGAATTATCAAATATTTTTAATATTTAAAGAAAAGTAAAAAAAAGAAAAATGAATCCCAAAAATGTACATTTTTTTATATGATCTGTTCCGTTTTTCTAATTATAATCACAGAATTGCACAGTTTAGGCTTTTGAATTATCAAAATTTTTTTCATATATGCCATTTATATTGTTGGACGCATTATCCAAATAAGGCTTACTGAAATATATTATGTAAGATTTAAAGTAAAGTTAAAGAATTACAAAAATGTGCAGACACATTTTTAATAGGATCTGTTCCATTTTATAAGTATAAAAAAATCATTAGACGAGGCTACTTAAAAAAAAAAAAAAAAAACTTTTAGTAAATGCTTTTAAAATTTCCGAGTAACAAATTTCAATATTTCTAAACTTCTTTCATTTTTGTTTAAAAGTTCAATAAGAACAATTGAAATTGGAAACTATTTTTAACTATTTCTGATTAAAACGTAAGAATTCATTTCCGGTGGTTTAAATTGAAGGCTCCAAACAATGCACTTCAATACATTGGATGAAGAAAAATTTATCATACTGAGATTTCCTACTTTGACAAAAAGATAAAATATTGTCAACTGATGTGAAGCAGAAGTTTTGGATTAAACCCGCCGGCGTTATCAATTGATTACGTCAAACATCGGAACTCTTTAATTTTAAAAGGAAGTTTTTATTTCATTTTACATGATGCATAGTATTTTTAAGGAAATTGAAGTAAGGGGAACTTATTGAAAAACTATAAGAAGGAAAGTCGTAAAAAAAAGAAAAAAAAAACAATATTGAGGTAAAGATTTTTTTAAAAGAAGTAAAAACATTTTTTAAGATGACGTTTTTTACAGTTAAAGACTTACTCTTTGCTATTTCAATAGTAAAGTTAATTTTTTTTTTTTTTTTAAATTAGAATCTTGAGGTGAAGATTTTTTTAAAAGAATTTAAAAAAACATCTTTTTTTTTAAGATGACGTTCTGATAGTTAAAGACATACTCTTTGATATTTCAATCGTAAAGTTAATTTCAAAAGAAAAAGATGAATGTTTTCATTAAAGAAAACACAAAAATTAATCCTTTATTTCAGGGGTTTTCTTAAAATAAAAAAATTAAGAAAACAATTAAAATTGATCAATTTTTAAAACGCGTAGTTCCTGTGAAATTAATTAAGTAATTAATTAATAATTAAGCCTGATGGTTTATTAATGATGGTCGATGGCTAGTTAATAAATAGGCCTGATGGCAGAGTGGATAACGCTCTGGAGCTCGGTGCCACAGGTTACGGGTTCGAGTTTCGGCGATGGCATGGATGCTTGTAGTGGGTTAGAACCACTTTAAACCTGAGTTATCAATTGATTACGTCAAACATCGGAACTCTTTTTTTATTTTAGTTTGCATGATGCACGGTATTTGTGAGGAAAATGAACAAAAGAAAACTTATTGGAAAACGATAAGAAGGGAAAGTAGATAAAAATTGAAAAAGCTAGAATATTGAGGTGAAGATTTTTAAAAAGAATTTAATAAAAACAAAAAAAAAAAACATGCTTTTTTTTTTAAGATGACATTTTTACAATTAAAGACTTACTTTTGCATTTTCACTCGTAAAGTTAATTTAAAAAAAAAAAAAAAAAGATGAATGTTTTTGTTAAAGAAAACACAAAAATTAGTCATTTATTTTAGGGTTTTCTTAAAATAATGAAATAAGACAAGTTAAGAAAACAATTAAAACTTATAAATCTCTAAAGTGTGAAATTAATTAATTAATTATATATCAAGGATAAAATCACATTTGCGCCTCAGGGGACCTGACGGCACTGTGGCTATCCCTCTGATAGTCGGTACCATAGGTTTCGGATTACGACTCCCGGCGTAGCTATAGATATTTGTAGTGGTTTCGGAATGCACTTTGAGCCGTAGGTCACGATCTCATACTACCGTAGAGCGTCACAGAACTCAATCTCTTTTCACCCACATCATTACAAAACTGTAAAGGGGCAACTCAGATATAGGCACAGTGATGGGATGGGGTTGTAGTAGTGGCCTAATATGAGCGTGGGCTGACAACCCTACCCCGCAAAAAGGAAACAGCTCTCATGTGCCGGAATCTGACAATAGACATACGGTCTTGGCCCATCATGGAGCTGTTGCGCCATTGAGGAAGATTTGTAATGCCAGAAGAATTTATATAAAAACTATCTGGGCTTTTGAATCATCAATAATTTGTCATACATGCCACTTGCAAGATTGATATTGATAGACGCATTAGCCAAATAAGACTTACTGAAATATATTATATGTAACATTTAAACTATAGTTAAAAAAAAAAAATTACAAAAATGGAAAAACAAATTTTCAATGTGATCTATTCGGTTTTATGATTATAAAAATCATTAGATGAAGCTACTTTAAAAAATAGCTTTTAGTGAAGGCTTTTAAAATTTCCGAAAAACAAATTTCAATATTTCTAAACTCTTTAATTTTTAAAAAGTTCAATAAGGACAATTGAAATTGAAACTATTTTTAACCGTTCCTGATTAAAACGTAAGAATTCATTTCCGGTGGTTTAACTGAGCGCTCCAGACAATGCTCATCTGTACATTAGATGGAAAAAATGTTCATACTGAGAGTTCCTACTTTGACAAAAAGATAAAATATTGTCAAATGATGTGAAGCAGAAGTTTTGGATTAAACCGCTGGTAGTTATCAATTGATTACGTCAAACATCGGAACTCTTTAATTTTAAAAGGAAGTTTTTATTTTATTTTACATGATGCATAGTATTTTTAAGGAAATTGAAGTAAAAGAAACTTATTGGAAAAACTATAAGAAGGAAAGTAGAAAAAAAAAAAAAAATGAAAAAAATAACTAGATTATTGAGGTGAAGTTTTTTTAAAAATAATTCTAAAAAAAAAAAAAACATTTTTTTTGGGGGGGGGATGACATTTTTACAGTTAAATACTTACTCTTTGTTATTTCACCCGTGAAGGTAAATTAAAAAAAAAAAAAAAAAAAAAAGTTGAATGTTTTTATTAAAGAAACCACAAAAATTAATCATTTATTTTAGAGGTTTTTTAACGTTAAGAAAACATTTAAAATTTCTCAATTTTAAAAATTCCTGTGAATTTAATTAATAAATTGATTATTTATGAAGGATAAAATCAAATTTGTGCTTCAGGGTCTGATTGGCAGAGTGACTAGAGCTCTGGCGCTTGGTGCCACAGGGTTCGAATTCCGGCGGTGCCATGGATATTTGTAGTGGTTCGGAACCGATTTAAACCGTAGTTCCCGATTCTAATAGGATTGTAGAACGTTGTGGGGGTCTTTTACTCTGGATCGAAGCATATCTTCATGCTACACATGCCCCTGGGTAGTCTAAATGAGTAAAAATGGTGCAGCCCGATTATTGATTATGGCAAATGAATTAACTGTCTGTATTGCCAGCTGCATTAGAACAACATTATCCAAATAAGGCTTAATGAAATATGTTATGTAATATTTAAAGTAGCGATTAATCAAAAAGAAAAAAATAATATGATATGTTCCATTTTATAATTATAAAAATCATTAGATGAAGCTGCTTTCAAAAAAATTTAGTAAATTTTCATTTTTTTTAATAGTATTTCCGAATTTCTGAATTTAGTAGTATTTCCGAATAACATATTTCAATATTTTTAAAATCTTTCATTTTTTTTTTTGAAAGTTCAATAAGAGCAATTAAAATTGGAAACTATTTTTAACTATTTCTGATTAAAAGGCAAGAATTCATTTCCGGTGGTTTAAACTGAAGGCTCCTGACAATGCAGTTCAGTACATTGGATGGAGAAAAATGTTCATACTGAGAGTTCCTACTTTGACAAAAAGATAAAATATTGTCAACTGATGTGAAGCAGAAGTTTTGATTAAACCCGCCGGCGTTATCAATTGATTACGTCAAACATCGGAACTCTTTAATTTTAAAAGGAAGTATTTTTATTTTATTTTACATGATGCACAGTATTTTTAAGAAAATTGAAGTAAAGAAACTTATTGGGAAAACTATAAGAAGGAATGTAGAAAAAAATAACTGAAAAACTCCTAGAACAATTGAGGATTTTTTAAAAAAGAATTTAAAAAAAAAAAAACCATCCTTTTTTTTAAGATGACGTTTTTACACTTAAAGACTTGCTCTTTGCTATTTCCCTCGTAAAGTTAATGTTAAAAAAAAAAGATGAATGTTTTTATTAAAGAAAACACAAAAATTAATCATTTATTTTAGGGTTTTCTTAAAATGAAGAATTAATACGAGTTAAGAAAACAATTAAAATATATACATTTTTAAAACGTTCAATTCCTGTGAAATTAATTAATTAATAATTAAACCTAATGACCAAGTAGCGCACCGCTCTGGAGCTCGGTGCCCCAGATTACGGGTTCAAGTTTCGGCGGTGACATGGATGCTTGTAGTGGGTTGTAATTCGTGTTCTAATATGATTTGGGAGTAGGGATGGCGAACTGGTTGTTTGTAAAGGTCAGAGAATCCACTTCAAATTTGCCAGTGGGCAGACGTCCTTGGCCCACCATGGGCTGTTATGGCACTGATGATAATGATGATAATTGCACAGTGTAGGCTTTTGAATTTTTATATGCCACCAGTAAGATTAGTATTATTGGACACATTATCCAAATAAGACTTACTGATTTTTTTTTTTGTTCCAATGCAGCTGACAAATAATTAGACAGCTTGGTTTTGGATGCCTTAAGGCAAGCGCTGCACAGACGTTACTCACTTTGCATTAACCAGGGGGCGCGTGTAATTTGAAGATACGGACGCAGATAACAATGCCCCCGCAACGCTCTACGATCCTATTAGACCGGGACCTACGGTTTAAAGTGGATTTAAACTATAGTTAAAATCCATGGCACCGAAAAACTCGAACCCGAAAATGGTAAAGCGCCAAATGCTCTAGCCATATCTGAAACATTTTTCATGTAAAATGTAATGTAAAGTAAAGTTTAAAAAATGATTGCAGACTTTTAAAAAAATTTTAAAAATCTGTTCCATTTTCTAATTAATATATAAGTTTGCACAGTGTAGGCTTCTGAATCATCAGTAATTTTTCATATAGGTCACTTGCAAGATTGATATTGTTGGACGCATTAAATAAGACTTATTCTGTAATATTTAAACTACAGTTAAAAAGGAAAAAAAAAAAAAAAAAAAAAAGAATTGCAAAAATTTTAACGATCTGTTCCATTTTATAATTATAAAATTATTGGATGAAACTACTTTAAAAAAAAAATAACTTTTAGTAAATGCTTTTAAAACTTCCGAATAGCAAATTTCGATATTTCTGAACACTTCCTTTTTTTTTAAAGTGCAATAAGAACAATTGAAATTGAAACTATTTTTAACTATTTCTGATTAAAACTCAAGAATTCATTTCCGGTGGTTTAAACTGTAGGCTCCAGACAATGCACTTCAGTACATTGGATGAAGAAAATTGATCATACTGAGAGTTCCTATTTTGAAAAAAGATAAAATATTGTCAAATGATGTGAAGCAGAAGTTTTTGATTAAACCCGCCGGCGTTATCAATTGATTACGTCAAACATCGGAACTCTTTAATTTTAAAAGGAAGTATTTTTATCTTATTTTAACATGATGCATAGTATTTGTGAGGAAATTGAAGTAAAGAAAGCTTATTGGAAAAACTATAAGAAGGATAGTAGAAAAAAAAAAAAAAAAACTAGAATATTGAGGTCACAGTTTTTAAAAAGAATTAAAAATAAAACTTTTTAAGATGAAGTTTTTATAGTTAAAGACTTACTCTTTTGATATTTCACTGTAAAGTTAATTTTTTAAAAAAAAACAGAACAGATGAATGTTTTTTTTAAAGAAAACGTAAAAATTAATCATTTATTTTGAGGGTTTTTTTAAAAATAAAGAAATAAAACAAGTTAAGAAAACAATTAAAATTGATTAAATTTTTAAGTGTGTAATTCCTGTGAAATTAATTAATTAATTAATGAAATATCAAGGATAAAGTCGTATTTGCGCCTCAGGGGGCCTGATGACCGAGTAGTGCCACAGATTTTCAGGTTCGAGTTCCGGCGGTGCCATGGATCTTTGTAGTGGTTCGAATCCATTTAAACCGTAGGTCTCGGTCTAATAGGATCCTAGAGCGTAGTGGGGATAGGGTTCTCGCGTCCGTAGCATATTTTCAAGATACACGTGCCACCCGGATAGTGCTAAATGCATAACAGTGGTGCAGCCCTTGCTTATGGCATAACGATTAACTGACTCTATATTGTCAGCTGCATTAGAACAACCACATTTGAGCCTCAGTTTTAAAGAAATCTTAAAAAAAAAATTTCTTCAATACTTTTTTTTTGGGGGTATTAAGAATTTAAAGTTGTGAAGAAATTTTTAACTAATTAATTTTCTGAAATTTTTTTATTGAATTCTTAGGGTGTTAAATTTGCATTAATTATTAACTATAATAATTTGCCATTCATATGATAAAAAACCGACTGAAGGTTAAAACCTACTAAATATCTTATATTTAAGTTCTATCAATGACAAGGACGACATTACCCGTTCATTTCGTTCTAGATTTGGCGCTTTATTGCAGCTTGGGCATGTCATTTCCTGGCGTTCTTTTTCTCTAAAGACAGTTATATATCTTTCATATTGATAATATTTTATTTATCAAACATATATGTAATTGCACAAATAAATTCTATCACACAGAAATTAAAAAAAAAATAATAAGTACACTTTATATATTAAATACATTAATATTAATAGTTAACATAATATACACAATGCTAACAATAATAGTTAACAATAATATAAACACAATTCCTTCAATTGCATGAAATATCAAAATTAATTTTACTTATTGATGAAATAGAAACGATAAAGATTTAGAAACATATAATTTACATTTATTTAGAGTTTTTAAACAATGAAACAATTGAACAATCAGTTCAAATTTGGAACCTGAAATCATTTGGAAGTAGGGAGAATTGGTATAACATCAAAAAATTTCCACCGATGTTTACCCATCCAATGGTATGACCTTGTCGTGGTGGATCGATTTTCCACTAATAGTATCCCAACGATTAAATGACTTGGAAGTTATTTTTCCGTCAAATAACCGAGAAACAATCTGGCACATTGAACACCACAGTTGGTTTAATGTGCAACTCATGCCAAATATGTTGTCATTTCGATTCCGAAAAAAATCACAGGTAGCCGAATTCGCTTTCTTTATGCGCCATCTATTAATACACTTTGAACTTTTTTTGTGGCATACCTGTTTTCCCCTTCTTCAAGTAACTTTCAGTTCAAATTTTTGAACTCATTGTGACGAGTGGTTCTTTTTTTTTTACAGCATTTTGAAGTGGATTATAATCACTCCGTATATATATAATTATTAAAATCTGTATGAATCTGAAGCAGGTTAATTTATTTAATATATCAAATTTATGGAAAATATTTACAAGATGCTTGTTAGAGTTTGAGATTTCGTAGTGCGGTATGTGAGTTCGAAACAGTAAAAGTGAGATCAAACCGAAAGAGTGTCTAAGGTTAAAGGATAAGATAAATCTGTGAAACTACCATAGAACGAAATGAATTTACCATAGGACAGTGTAGCATCAGAAGAAAATGCAAACCTTCCTTTGGAGTATTCATTCAAAATTATGGTAGAAAAGGGTGAATCATGTGCACACTGAAGAAGGCTGAATCTGCTACACTAGTGATAAAAGACTTCGCCCTCCTCACCAAAATCGCAAATGTTGTGTTTTTTTTTTTGGCAATGAACAATGAACATTTTCTGTACATTCTACTTGATACATAGCAATTTTGGGGGAAGTTGAACAAAAAAAAAACCTTTATAAGAGAACAATAAAAACAAAAGTGATAAGCGATGCTGAGATGTGATGAAATTAAATTTATAAAAGGATTCAGTTTGTTTTCTTATAATTCCTTTATTATTTTTTTTTAACTTCTTTTACAATATGCGTTTTTAGTATCTTTAGATTATCTATGTTTACATGTAAGAATAATATTAAACACAATAACAAAACTCATTATGTTTAAATTTTCACTCCAGAAAATATTTATAGTGGGTCTAAATCTAATATGGGGATATATATATATATATAATATGTGTGTGTGTATGTGTGTGTGTGTGTGTGTGTGTGTGTGTGTGTGTGTGTATGTGTGTGTGTGTGTGTGTGTGTGTGTGTGTGTGTGTGTGTGTGTGTGTGTGTGTGTATGTGTGTGTGTGTGTATAATAGGAATATGACTTCCAAAGTGGCATGCAAGATCATTTGGGTTGGCCACCCCTGATTTAACCCTAACCTGACAAACATTCCATACAAAAGACCCCTTTAATTTATTTATTTTTTTTTTGCATGGCACATAGTACTGTTGGAAAAAGTTGGAAAAGCACTTTATAAAATGACTAAAAAAAAAAAGTGATACGTCATGCTCAGATGTGATTAAATTGAATTTATCAAAAGATTCAGTCTTTTTACTTATAATTTATTATTTTTTTAACTTGCTTTTGATCCCTAAACCATGAGTTGAAAACAAAAATACTACTTAATCAATTCGTCACAGATTTGTTGAAGCTGTCAATCTGTTGCCATCATGCTTAACAATCCATTCTTTTTAACGATGAAAACTTTTTACACATCTCAAAAAATGTAATACCTTAAAGCTACATGGATGGGGAAATTACACCTCACTTATTGAGCAAAAACTGAAAGCACTTGCAATGATGTGTGAGACCTTAAAGGAAAGAAAAACAATGCAAAAACGCTCATAAATAACAAAGCGCAATAGAAATTGCTTCCAATTCCTTGACGGCTGTACTGTGATGATGGATGTACTTTTACGTGACATCTGTAATACTTTATCCATTGTAGGAAAAAAATCATGTTTCTGAAAAGTGTGATAGAATTCATTTATCATGCAGATGACTGTAATGGCTCTCATTAGCATAATCGGCTGTTGTTTATGATCATTCTTTTTTGGCTCAAATGCCGATTGCAATTCGGGCACTGTAGTAAACAGTTTTCAATAGACGTAAAAACTGGACAGATGTAGAAATCTTGAAAACGATTTGCGGGTGTTCATTATTATAAATGGTTTTGTTGTCCAGAGAAGATTCTAGAATCATTGTGAAGACGTAAATACATTATGATGTAACGCTAATTTTGTTATCTTAATGATGTCAAAATAGAGGCGGAAGCAGATATTACACTCCTAAAAGTAATTAATAATAGGTTATACTTTAAGAAGTAGACCTCAAGTATATTTTTCATTATTTATAATTTAAAGAATATGCATATTCAGTTTTTGAATCCAAATTACGTGTGCACATGTGTGCATATCTGGAATTTTAATTTTTAATTTCTGTATGATAATTTGCCTTTCTTATAAGTTTTTTTTTTTTAATGTATCATAATTCATATGTATCATAAGTGTTTTCACTTGTAAGTAGAAATTGTTTGTTATCGAAGGTGCATCTGACTTTGCAGATAATGACAATATTAAACACATTAAGATAATGACCATTATCTTAATTAAAAAAAAAAATTTCAATTTTTAATGCTTTTTTTTTCTGTACATCTATTTGACGCATAGTAATTCATTATTTATAAAAAACCCTTTATAAAATAACTATAAAAACTGTAAAAGGTGATAATCCATGCTAAGACTAGACGAAATTAAATATATAAAAGTGATTGGGTTTTTTTTTTTACTTATAATTTTTTATTATCTTTTCTAATTTGCATTTGATCCCAAAACCATGTGCTGAAAGAATATACTACTTAATCAATTGTCATGAAGATTTGTTGAAACTGTCAATCTTAAAAATGCTTAGCAATCCATTTTGTCAACTTTTTTCTGAGAAATTTTTACACATTCAAAAATGTAATACCATCTACACATAAATGTGGAAATTACACTCACTTTTGGTGCAAAACTGAAAGCACTTGCAATCATGTGTGAGGACTAAAAAACAAAACAATAAAATGCTCATAAATAACAAAGTGCAATAGAAATTGCTTCCAATTCCTTGACGGCTGTACCTTATGAATTACTTTTTATGACATCTTAATACTTTATCCATTGTAGAAAAAAAACCATTTTCCTGAAAAAAAAGTGTGATAATCAATTCATTTAGATCATGCAGAAGACTGTCAATGGCTTCATTAGCTTTTAACGGCTGTTTTTATGATCATCCTTTTTGAATACCTCAAATACCGATTGCAATGTGAAAATTACACCTCAGTTTTCAATAAATGAAAAACTTGCAATGATGTAGAAATCTTAAAAAGGAAGAAACGATTGCAAAATGTCTTCATAAATAAATGGTTTTGCATCTGGAAAAGATTTCTAGAATCATTGTGAAGACGTAAATACATTATGATGATAACGGATGTATTATCTTAAATGATATCAATATAGATCCATTGTAGGTAAAATCAGAAAGGTGACAAGTGCACTAAAAGTAATTAATAACCATGCAGATGACTTTAAGAAACTTGATCTGTAGTATTTTTCCTTATTTATAATTTAAAGAATCAATTTTTTTGAATCTGCAGTTTTAGAATCCAAATAATTTCAATGGTGCATATGTAATAATTTTAACTGACAGAATCCTTAGAAATTTATATTTGTCTCATTATTTGCATGTGTTCGTTAAGATGTTTATCAAATGGTTTTGTTATCTGAGAAGATTCTAGAATCATTGTGAAAATGTAAATACATTATGATATAATGCTATGTTTATTATCTTAAATGATGTCAAATAAAGACGGTGCAGATATTAATTTTCTGAAAGGTGACAAGTGCACTTCTGAAAGTAATTAATAATCGGATATACTTTAAGAAGTTTGACTTGTAGAATATTTTTCGTTATTCATAATTTACAGAATACATTTACTAAGTTTGCAATTCTTGAATACAAATTATGTCCGTGCATATGTAATATTAATTTTAACTTCTGTGAATTTCCTTATACTTTTTGTATATTTTCATCATAATTTGTATGTAACTTCGTTGAGAAGTTTATCATTATGGATGATATTGCTAAAGATGATATAGTCTAAAGAGGATTCTAGAAACATTGTGAAGACTTAAATACCTTATGATATAATGATAATTTTACTATATTTAATGATGCCAAATAGAGACGGTGCAGATATTAATTTTCTGAAAGGTGACAAGTGCACTCCTAAAAGTAATTTTTAACCGGATATACTTTAAGAAGCTTGATCTGCAGCATATTTTTTTCATTGTTTATAATTTACAGAATTCATTTAAAGAATCCTCCGTTTATGAATCCAAATTATTTGCGTGCATCTGTGTAATTTTCATTTAATTTCTGTGAATTTGTTTTCCTCATAATTTATATATCTCATAACTTTTTCACTAGTAAGTAGTAATAGTTTTTTATGAAAGGGGATCTAAACATAACTTGACATACATTCCATAGAAAAGGACCTCTATAATTTTAAAAAAACTCCTTTCATCAATTTTTTTAACCTTTTCTTTCTGTACATTCTACATGACGCATAATAATTTTGGGGAAGTTGAACAAAAAAAAAAATTTTTTTAAGAGAACTATTAAAATAAAAGTGTTAAGCCATGCTCAGATGTGATGAAATTAAATTTATAAAAGGATTCATTGTTTTTTTTACTTGCAATTCCTTTGTTAGTATTTTTTTATTTTGAAACTTTGAGCCGAAAAAGTGCACTACCTAATCAATTCGTCACAGATTTGTTGAAACGTCAATCTTTCATCATGCTTAACAATCCATTCTTTTTAATGTCGAAACTTTATACGCATCTCAAAAAATGTGGCACCTTAAGGCTACATAGATGTGGAAATTACACCTCACTTTTTCAGCAAAACCTTCCAATGATGTGTGTGAGACCTTAAAAGGAAAGAAAAACAATGCAAAACGCTCATAAATAACAAAGCGCAATAGAAATTGCTTCCAATTGCTTGACGGCTGTACTGTGATGATGGATGTACTTTTACGTGACATCTGTAATACTTTATCCATTGTAGAAAAAAAGCGTATGCCTCAAAAGTGTGTTAGAATTCATTTATCATGTAGATGACTGTAATGGCTCTCATTAGCATAATCGGCTGTTGTTTATGATCCTTTGCTGGCTCAAATGCCGATTGCAATTCTGGCACTGTAGTAAACAGTTTTCAATAGACGTAAAAAACTGGACAGATGTAGAAACCTTAGAAACGATTGCGGATGTTCATTATTATAAATGGTTTTGTTGTCCAGAGAAGATTCTAGAATCATTGTGAAGACGTAAATACGTTATGTTATAAAGCTAATTGTATTATCTTAAATAATGTTCAATAGGGACGCAGCAGATATTAATTATCTAAATGATGACAAGTGTACTTCTAAAAGTAATTAATAACAGGATATATTTTAAAAAGCCTGACCTGTATATTTTTCATTATTTATAATTTCCGGAATCCGTTTTCTGAATCTTCAGTTTTTAAATCTAAATTATGTCCTTGCATATGTAATATTCATTTTAACTTCTGTGAATTTTCTTATAACTTTTGTGTATTTGTATGATAATTTTCATGTAATGTCGTTGAGAATTTTGTTATTATGAAGTTTGTTGTGTCCTTTTGCTGTATGAAGATGATTTTAGAATTATTGCGAAAGACATTATGACTTTAATTTATTATGATATAGTGCTAATTTTATTATTTTTAATGAAGCCAAATAGAAACATAGTAGATATTATATTTCTGAATCAATTAATAAATTTCTATCAAGTGCAATCTTATAATTAATTAATAACCTTATACACTTAATAAAGCTGTTTTTGTAATATATTTTCCATTATCTATATATTTACTGGATGTACAGTTTTAAATGTAAATTATGTGAATGGAATCTATTTCCTCCATTATCTATTTCCGTTTATTTAGCTGGGGCTTTTTGTGTAGTTATTTTTTTTTTTTTTTTTTAATTTTTGTGTATGCGTATTTCTTATAATTTGCATGTAATTTCGTTGAGAAGTCCAAATAAAAGAATTATCTAATAAATCTTTTTTTTGTAAAAATCAATCAAATTCTGTAATTTTTGCTAGCAATGTATTAGAATATAAATTTATGTGTTTTTAATGATGTAGAGTAACAGTAATAAATATAATATTAACTCTGGCGCTGTGACCTTCGGTACCACGGGCTACAGTTCGAATCCTTGTTAGCGGTTCGAATCCACTTTAATCTGTAGATCCCGGCCTGTTTAACCCTCGTGTGCACAAGATGACCGTAGAGCTTCAAAACCAAACCATTTATAATTTTATATTCTCACTTGGTAGCAATAATTCAGGAATCATTGTACAGATTATATGTGGAATTATAATAAAAAAATGAAGTCAAACAAAAACTAAATTGTTACAAACAATACGGCCAAACGCCTACTCTACTGACACAGAGTTAAGTGCATAAATTTCAACCTCTTAATATCATATTGATCTGCGAGACAAGCTGCTAAGCTGCAGCGGTAATTAATCCATCTCACCAGTTGATGGACATATTACTGCAGAGACGTATCATATCGATAATTATTCATGAATGAACACATTATTGGAGTTGCACTCAGCATAGGCAGTGTATACATTACACATGTTTGGATTTTCACTCATTTAGTTAGATTACTGAATGCAGAGTGTGTATGTGTTGTTACGCGTGAAAGATTACAAATGTTAGTTTCAGTGACTGTGATTCATTGAAATGTATTAAAATTAATGTAATTAATGTAAACTGTTTTAAACATAAGCAGCATATTTCTTATAAAAGAAAGGACTGTTTCTTGAAAAACGGACTTTTGAAGTTTGTTGCGATAGGAAATATAAAGTCGAATTAGATATAGGTGGCGCATATTTTATTTAAAGGATTTTTTAAAGGGATTATTGATTTGATCTATCTTTGCTTAAAATATGGATATAGTGTTCAGAGTTTCGAGTTATCGGGGGCCTAATGGGTGAGTGGATAGCACTCTGGCTCTCAGTGCCACATGTATTGGGTTCGAATCCCGGCGATGTCATGGATGCTTGTAGTGGTTCGGAATCAACTTTAAACCGTGGATCCCGGTCTCAAAGGACCGTAGAGTGTGACAGAGACCAATCTGAGTTCTTCTCAAGCCCCTCATTCCCAAACTGTTATGGGGCAACTCATCACTACGCACAGTGATGTGGTGTGATGCAGTAGTTTCTAGATATCTGGTTTGGTATAGATGTTATTGAGTGTCAAAACAAACTGAACTATATTTTAATATCAAACTACAAATTACAGTTTATAAAATTCTAGTTTCTTTAAAGCAGGGGTGCCCAACCCAAATAACCTTCCGGGTCTCTTTGGATATGTATCATAACTCCCTGGCGGCATATAAAATTATATATCCCCATCTTAGAATTAGACCCACTATAGACTTTTTTTGGAGTGAAAAATTGAAACATAATAATAATTTTTTGTGTTTACTATTATTCTTACATGTAAACATAGATAGATTAACATAGATATAAAATAGATTCTATTACTATTATTCTTACATGTAAACATAGATAATATAATAATAATGATACCAAACGCACACTGTAATGTAATATAGAACGTTAAAAATGAAATATAAAAATATATATAAATATAAACAAAATAAAAAATGAAATCATTAAAAAATATTTATTTTTCTAATTATAATTAAAGTATTTTATATTCAAATTACAGAACATGAAATATTTTATTTATAATTAGTAAAATAAATATCAGAACCAGGATCTACAGAATCTTTTTCTTTTATTATATTTATTTATTTATAACGTAAAATAAATCTTGGTTGAATAAAATGTTCATAAAAATTATCGAATTTATCTCACTCACACTCTCACTCTCTCACACTCTTTTACACAAGCAACATCTATTCCATTCAATGAGTTGTACATGGGGCATAAATTCACCCATTACCTGAGGAATTAAGCCTTCACTGACAAACCATCAATGCATCTGCTGCGAGCCATTCAGTCTTTGTGAATGACAAAATCTTCGATCGGCTTCTATTGATGCGAAAATTTCATACATGACTGAGACATTTTGCGTAGGCAACTTTCCACAATGTTTGTTGGGATGTAGGGGGTAGGCGAAGGGCACAGGAAATTTTAAGGGAAGAATTTAGAGAGTTGGAGATGCTGAGTTTGAAGAGTTTCCGACTTCTGCTTCATAAGCAGGAACTCTGATTACCACCGTAAATTTTTCTGCTTTCTTCTCTCTCTGGTGTAATAAATTATTCAGTGGGCTGTTCCAACAAATAGCCGAGTTGAGTTGTCTCCGCCTTCTGAAATTCAAAGCAGTTTGGGTGGAAGTGGACGGATTAGGTTGTTGTGTTTGATTTGTGGCCATAATTTTATCTGCCAATAGAGGAGAAGTCCGAATTCTATGTTTTGTTTTATTTCCCTTTTTTTTTGCCAAAAGGCTGAATTAAATTTGTGAAGACTTTAATATTAGAATTAGGTCTTTATCTAAAAGTGGAATGGAAGAATAGAAATATTTTAATATAGTTTGTAATAATACAAACAAAGTTAAAATATTGCTATTTGATATTAGAATTAAAATATTTCTATTTGGTATTATAATTAAAATATTTCTTTTTGATATTAGAATTAAAAATATTTCTGTTTATTAAAAATATTTCTGTATAATTGAAATATTTATGTTTGTTATTAGATTAATTCATTATATATTAGATTAATATAAATATTTGATATTGAATTAAATATTTTGATTTAATACTATAATATTTTATAATATACTGTGCTTACTGTGTTTAAATTCAGGTTTCAATCATTTCATTTCAAAACGATTAATAATTTTAAAAATATTTATAAAAATTTATTTTTCGTTTTCCTTAATTTTACTTGTTTAAATTTGCATAATAAATTGATACAGAATTAAATTGTTCACAACTGCAATAATAGATACAGTTTAAGTATTTGGCAGCTTTATTATTATAAAAAAAACATTGCAACTATAAATGATATGATTATAAATGAATTAACACATGAATTAATTAAATATGTGAAACGTTAAAAATTTCAAACAAATTGATAAGTAACATCACTCGTATTAGACAAATACTAATAATAACATTTCCTATATTTATTTATTTCTAATGCAAAATAATGTAATAAGGTAGCCAGAACGAAATTTTATAAAAATTATAAAACTTATCTTTGAAAATCGGAGAGAGTGAAATAAATCTTCCTGCTTAGAGAGCGAATCAAGATTTAACTATTTAACGTTCACTTTAGAAGTGGAAACTTTTAAACACCATGCTCTTTTACACAAGCAACATCTCCTCCATTCAATGAACTGTACATGGGGGTCATAACATAACCCATTACCTGAGGAATTAAGCCTTACTAACAAACCATCAATGCAGCCGCTACAAGCCATTCAGTCTTTGTGAATGACGAAATCTTCGGCCGGCTTCTCTTGATGTGAACATTTCATACATGACTGAGAAATATTGTGTAGGCAACTTTCCACAGTGTTTGTTGGGAAGTAGGGGGGGGTAGGGCGAGGGGCACAGGAAATTTTAAGGGAAGAATGGGGGTTGAGGATGCTGAGTTGAAGGAAGTTTCCGACTTCTGCTTCATAAGCAGGAACTCAGATTACCACTGTAAATTTTTCTGCTTTCTCTCTCTGGTGTAATAAATTATTCAGTGGGCTTTTCCGACAAATAGCCGAGTTGAGTTGTCTCCGCCTGCTGAAATTCAAAGTAGTTTGGGTGGAAGTGGAAGGATGAAATTGTTGTGTTTGATTTGTTGCCATAATTTTATCTGCCAATAGAGGAGAAGTACTACAAATTCTAAGTTTTGTATTTCCTTTTCGCAGAATTGTTGCCGAATTAAAATTGTGAAGACTCATATTAGAATTAGGTCTTTGACTAAGTGAAATGGAAGAATAGAAATATTTTAATATAGTTTGTAGTAATACAAACAAAATTAAAAAAAAATTTCTATTTGATATTAGAATTTAAATATTTCTATTATTAAAATATTTATATTTGATACTAGATTAATTTATTAAATATTAGTTTAATATTTCTGTTTCACATATTTCTATTTGTTATTAGAGAGCCTGAGTGTCGAGTGGATAGCGCTCTGGCGCTCAGTACCACAGGTTTTGGGTTCGAGACCCGGTGGCACCATGGATGTTTGTAGTGGTTCAAAATCCACTTTAAGTCGTAGGTCCCGGTCTAGCATGATCGTAGAGCGTTGCGGAGGTATTGTTACTCCATAGCTTATGTTCAAGCTACACCTACCTCCTGGGTAGTGCTAAGTCATTTACGTCTGTGCAGCGCTTTCCTTGAAGCATCAAAGACAACTGTCTCAGTGTTTGCCAGCTGCATTAGAAAAAAAAAAACATTTGCATAAAATATTGATTCTATATCGTTCAAACAGTTTCGAGATATCTGGTTTGGTACAGATATTATTGAGTGTCAAAAAAATTATGAAATCTAATTATTAATTTGTCAAATAAATTATTTTAATCTCAAACTGCAATAGAATTGCAGTTTTAAAAATTCTAGTTTTTACAAAGCAGGGGTGGCCTACCCTAATAACCTTGCGGGTCCCTTTGGAAATGCATCCTAACTCCGCGGGCCGCATATAAAATTATATATTCCTGTATTAAATTTAGACCCACTATAGATATATTTTGGAGTGAAAATTGAAACTTAATGAGTAGTTATTTTTGTGTTTACTGTTATTCTTACATGTAAACATTCTTACATAATTAACATTGTGTATTCTTACATAATTAATATACTATCTATGTTTACATGTAAGTAATTTTTGTGTTTACTGTTATTCTTACATGTAAACATAGATAGTATATTAATTATGATACTAAACGCACATTGTAAAGAAATATTCAACACTAAAAATGAAATATGAAAAATATATAAATATAAACGAAATAAAAAATGAAATCATTAAAAAATATTTATTTTACTTGTTTCTCCACTCGTTCACTTAGTTTTTGCAAATCGATCTCAATTTCGATATTCGCGCATCGTAATGGGTGTTGCAGATTAGATCCATTATGTTTGAGCGTTTTTATGTTGGGTCAATTGCATTTTCGAAAAAAAAAAAAAAAAAAAAAAAAGATTTGCAGGTATCAGTTGAACCGAAAGCGTTAATAACTTCAACTAAAAGTCTGTTTTTCTCTGCTACAAACAATCAATTCTAAACTCATAAATAAAACAGGCAATATCTGTCCTATATTCGTAAGAATATTATTTTAAAATCAACGTTAATTTTTTTCTCAAAATTTTGGCAGTTCATTTTGAATATATGGATGTACACATGATTGTTTAATGCATTGTTTTTCACAATTTTGGCCGCCATGAAATATATATATTTTGTGAAAATGTGATAAATCTCAAGGGCCTTAAAAATTAATAAAATGAAATTGAAATATTTTTAAAAATATATGTGTTTAAAAATAAAATAAAAATGAATAATCAAAATATTTCATATTCAAATAAAAAGTTTTACAAAATCTTTTTCTTCTGTTGTATTTATTTATTTCGAATGTAAAATAAACTTAATTGAACAAAAATTTTCTTTAAAATTATCAAAATTATCTTTGAAAATCGCAACAATGAAAGTATTTTCCCTGATGAGGAGAAAAGAGCGAACCAAGATTTAACTATTGTATACCACACTCTTTAACACAAGCAGCATCTCTCTCGATTCAATGAAGCTATACATGGGGCCATAACATTAACCCACTACCTAAGGAATCAAGCCTTCTACCAACAAGCCATCAATGCATCCACTACGAGCTATTCAGTCTTTGTGAATGACGGAATCTTCGACCGGCTTCTCTTGATGTGAAAATTCATACAGGACTGAGGAATATTGCGAAGACAACTTTCCACAATGTTTGTTGGGTGAAGGAGTGGGGGTAGGGCGAGAGGGGCACAGGAAATTTTAAGGGAAGAATGTAGGAGTTGGACGAAATGGAGTTTCCGACTTCTGCTTCATAAGCAGGAACTCTGATTACCACCGTCAATTTTTCTGCTTTCTCTCTCTCTCTGGTGTAATAAATTATTCAGTGGGCTCTTCCAACAAATAGCAGAGTTGAGTTGTTCTCCGCCTTCTGAAATTCAAAGCAGTTTTGGTGGAAGTGGAAGGATTAGGATGTTGTGTTTGATTTGTTGCGGACAACTAGCCATAATTTTATCTGCCAATAGGGGAGCAAAGTTTTGTATTTCCTTTTCGAAGAATTGTTGCCAAAAGATTGAATTAAAATTGTGAAGACTGATATATTAGAATTAAGTCTTTGTCTAAAAGTGGAATGGAAGAATAGAAAAATATTTTAATATGGTTTTTGTAATACATACAAAATTAAAAATGTTTCTATTTCTTTTTGTATTACAATTAAAATATTTCTATTATTAAAATATTTCTGTATAAAAAATATTCTTATTTGATATTAGATTAATTTATTAAATATTAGTTTAATATTTCTGTTTCACATATTTGTAATTGTTTTTAGGGGGCCTGTTGGTGGTTGTCGATTATTGTCGAATAGATAGTGCTCTGGCGCTCAGTACCAGAGGTTTCGGGTTCGATCCCGGCTCTGCCATGGATGTTTATATTGTTTCGGATTCCACTTTAAATCGTAGGTATCGGTGTAATAGGATCATAGAGCATTGCGGAGGCATTGTTACTTCGCCTCCGTAGCTTATCTTCAAGTTACAGGCAACCCCTGAATAGTGCTAAAAAGTAATGTCGGTGCAGCCCTTTCTTATGGCGTAAAATATCGTCATCTAAGTAATTTTAGCATTAGAAAAAACAATCACATTGCAATTATAAATGATATGAATTAATGATATGAGCATATATTACATTGCAACTATAAATGATAAGATTATACATGAATTAACACCTGAATTAAATAAATATGTGAAACTTTTCAAACACTTTCAAGCAAATTGATATATAAGCATTGCATTTCATTATTAATATATGTCTAATAAATCAAGCATATCAGATAAATATTAATAAAAAAAAAATATTTCATATTCAAATTAAGTGTTCCAAAATCTTTTTTTTTCTACTATTACATTTATTTATTTCTAATGATAACACGGTTGGTAGAAGAAATTTTTCATAAAAATTATCCATTTATCTTTGAAAATCGAAAAACTTTTTCCGGTTAATGAGGGAGAAAATCAAGTTTTAACTATTTAACATTCACTTTAGAAGTGGAGTCATTTAAATACTCATGCTCTTTCATAAAAGCAACATCTCCTCCATTCAATGAGCTATACATGGGGCATAACTCAACCCATTACCTAAGGTGCCTTCTACTAACAAACCATCATACATTAGCCATTCAGTCTTTGTGAATGACGAAATCTTCGACCGGCTTCTCTTGATGAGGAAATTTTAGCTATTTTTAACATAATAATATATACATATAATATTTAAACTCAGTAATTGGCTGATTATTTATTATTTCAAACAGTAATTGAAACTGTTAAAATGATTAAGAAAGGAATTAAACTGATTTACTGTTAATAATAATATTTTTTAAAATTTTAATTGTGTAATAAACATCATTACTGGAAAACCAATAAAACTTTCTAATTTATCGTACAAAATACTAGAAAAACCAATAGAAAAAGAAACACTTGTCCCGACTAAGGAGAGAGAAAATAAAGATTTTACTATTTAAGATTCACTTTAGAAATTGAGACATTTAAATACCATGCTCCTTTACACAAGCAGCATCTCCTCCATTCAATGAGCTATACATGGGGGCATTACTTAACCCATTACCTGAGGAATCAAGCCTTCTACTAACAAACCATCAATGCATCCATTTACAAGCCATTCAGTCTTTGTGAATGACGGAATCTTCGACCGGCTTCTCTTGATGCAAAAATTTCATACATGACTCACAAATTTTGCGTAGGCAACTTTCCACAATGTTTGTTGGGGTAGGGGGTGTAGTTAGATGGGCACAGGAAATTTTAAGGGAAGAATGTAGGAGCTGGAGATGCTGAAGTTGAAGAGTTTCCGACTTCTGCTTCATAAGCAGGAACTCTGATTACCACCGTAAATTTTTCTGCTTTCTCTCTCTGGTGTAATAAATTATTCAGTGGTGGGCTCTTCCAACAAACAGCCGAGTTGAGTTGTTCTCCGCCTGCTGAAATTCAAAGCAGTTTGGGTGGAAGTAGAAGGATTATGTTGTTGTGTTTGATTTGTTGCGGACAACCGGCCTTAATTTTATCTGCCAATAGAGGAAAAGTACTACAAATTCTAAGTTTTGTATTTCCCTTTCGTTGAATTGTTGCCGAATTAAAATTGTGAAGACTGATATATTAAATTAGGTCTTTGTCTAAAAGTGGAATGGATGAATAAAAATATTTTAATATGGTTTGTAGTAATACAAACAAAATTAAAAATATTTTATATTTGAATATTAGATTAATTTATTGAATAATAAAATATTTCTTATTTGTTATTATCTATAAAATATTTTTATTTGATATTAGATTAATTTAATATTTATTAGATTTTAGAACTAAATATTTTGATTTTTTAATATATAATATTTTTAATATACTGTGCATTCTTCATGTTTATTCTTCTTCTATAGTCCAGGTTTAATTCATTTCAATTTCAAACAGAATAACAATTTTAAAAAAAATAATATGAAACATTTTCTGTTTTTTATTTTCTTAACTTTTAGATGTTTAAATTTGCAAATTAAAATGATACACAATTAAAATATTCACAACTAAAATGTGAATATGTTACACGGATCATTTGATTATAAGTGGTTGTGGATCCGCTTCGTAGTGGTGGTGGTTTTGTGCATTCCGCTTTATAGTTCTCGTTAACAGTGCTTGGCAAAATTTAACTATTATTATGTTAAAACGACTATATCCTGTTAACATGTTACAAAGGTTTTAGTCATTTTTTATCAACGATTTTTTCTTAATAAAATAAAATATTAAAGATAGTGTTCATTTTATTATTTTATTAATATTCCAATGCTCATCCGTTTAGTAAATGCAATACATCACATTGCAACTATTGATTTATGAATTAACACATAAATTAAAGAATGAAATTTTCCAAAAATTAAAATTTGGTAATGTAACATCAATCATATTAAGCAAAAATAAATATTAATATTTCATAATCAAATTAAAGAGTTACAAAATATTTTTCTTCTATTCTATTTATTTATTTCTAATGAAAAAAATAAGATTGTTAATAAAAATTTTCGTAAAAATTATCGAATTTATCTTTGAAAACCAGAGAAGTGAAAGAACTTGTCCCTGCTGAACAAGAGAAAATAAGGATTTAACTATTTAACATTCACTTTAGAAGTTGAGACATTTAAATACCATGCTCTTTTACACAAGCAACATCTCCTCCATTCAATGAGTTGTACACGGGGGCATGACTTAACCCATTACCTGAGGAATGAAGCCTTCACTAACAAACCATCAATGCATCCACTACAAGCCATTCAGTCTTTGTGAATGACGGAATCTTCGATCGGTTTCTCTTGATGCGAAAATTTCATACATGACTGAGAAATTTTGCGTAGGCAACTTTCCACAATGTTGTTGGGATGTAGGGAAGTAGGGCGAGGGAAACAGGAAAATTTTAAGGGAAGACTGTAGGAGTTGGAGATGCTGAGTTGAAGAGTTTCCGACTTCTGCTTCCTAAGCAGGAACTCTGATTACCAAAGTGAATTTTTCTGCTTTCTCTCTCTGGTGTAATAAATTATTCAGTGGGCTTCTCCAACAAACGTTCGAACTGAGTTGTCTCTTCTGCTGAAATTCAAAGCAGTTTGGGTGAAAGTAGAAGGATTAGTTGTAATTCTATCTGCCAATAGAGGAGAAGTACAAATTCTATGTTTTTGTATTTCGTTTTGCAGAATTGTTGCCAAAAGGTAGAATTAAAATTTTGAAGACTAAATGTTAGAATTAGTTCTTTGTCTAAAAGTGGAATAGAAGAATAATATTTTAATATAGTTTATAGTAATACAAACAAAATTAAAATATTTCTATTTGCTATTAGAATTAAAATATTTCTATTTGATATTAGATTAATTTATTAAATATTAGATTAATTTATTATATATTAGATTAGTTTATTAAATATTAGATTAATATTTCCATTTGACATTAGAATTAAATATTTTGATTTAATACTATAATATTTTATAATATACTCTGCAGTCTTCATGTTCATTCTTCTTCTATACTTCAGGTTTAATTCGTTTCAATTTCTGACAGAATAATAATTAAAAAAGAATAATCTAAAAATTTTTTTGTTTGTTTCTTTACTTCCAGAGCTTTAAATTTGCAAAATAAAATGAAACATAATTAAATTATTTACAACTAAAATGTGAATAGGTTACACAGATCATTTGATTATTTGTGGTAATATTGGATCCTCTTTGTAGTGGTGGTAGTTTTGTGCAGTTCGCTTTATAGCTCTCGTGAGAGTGCCTGGTGGCTTCTAAACATTATCATGTTAAAACGACCACATATCATGTCAACATATTACAGCATGTTTTATTTGTTATCAATAATCATTTTTTAAAATAAAGATAATAATAGATAGTGTTCATTGTCTATCATTTTATTTTCAATATTTTCAATGTTCATCCGTTTAGTAAATGCATTACATCACATTGCAATTATAACCGATTTATGAATGAACAGATATATTAATCAAATATGTGAAATCTTCAAAACATTTCAAATAAATTGATATGTAACATCAATCATATTAGAGAAATATTAATATTTGATATTCAAATTAAGTGTTACAAAATCTTTTCCTTCTATTATATTTATTTATTTCTAAAGTAAAATAAACTTAGTTGAGCAAAATGTTTATAAAAATCATCGAATTTTTTTTTGAAAATCGGATAACTTTTCTCCGCTGTAGAGAGTGAAAATAAGGATTTAACTATTCAACATTCACTTTAGAAGTCGAGACATTTAAGCAACATACTCTTTTACACGAGCAGCATCTCCTCCATTCAATGAGCTATACATGGGGCATAACTTACCCATTACCTGAGGAATGAAGCCGCCTTCACTAACAAACCATCAATGCATCCACTGCGAGCCATTCAAGTCTTTGTGAATGACGGAATCTTCGATCGATGTGGAAATTTCATACATGACTGAGACATTTTGCGTAGGCAACTTTCCACAATGTTTGTTGGGATGTAGGGGGTAGGGCGAAGGGCACAGGAAATTTTAAGGGAAGAATGTAGGAGTTGGAGATGCTGAGTTTGAAGTAAATGGCGAAGAGTTTCGGACTTCTGCTCCATAAGCAGGAACTCTGATTACCACAGTGAATTTTTCTGCTTTCTCTCTCTGGTGTAATAAATTATTCAGTGGGCTTTTCCGACAAATAGCCGTGTTGAGTTGTCTCAGCCTGCGAAATTCAAAGTAGTTTGGTGGAAGTGGAAGAATTAGGTTGTTGTGTTTGATTTGTTGCGGATAACCGGCCTTAATTTTATCTGCCTATAGAGAAGAGAATTTGTATTTCCTTTCCTCAGAATTGTTGCCGAATTAAAATTGTGAAGACTAAATATTAGAGTTAGGTATCTGTCTAAAAGTGGAACGTCAGGAATGAATATATTTTCATTTTTTTTTTGTGTGTGTGTGTGTGTGTTTCAAAATTAAATATTTTGATTTAATAATTTTTGAATTTTTAACCTGAATTTAAATACAATATGCACAGTATATTGTAAATTTTTATTTTATACTGTGCATATTGTATTTAAATTCATGTTTAATTCATTTCAATTTCAAACTGAATAATAATTTTCAAAAAAACAATATTCTAAAAGAAATTTTTTGTTTTCCTAATTTTTATTTGTTTAAATGGGCATAATAAATTGGAGGTCTGGTGGCCAACTGGCTAGCGCTCTGACCTTTGGTATCACAGGCTTCAGTGTCGAATCCCGGCGGTGCCATGGATGTTTGTTAGTGGTTCGGAATCCACTTTAAACTTTAGGTCCCGGTCTGTTTAGCTCGCGTGTGCGCAAGATGACAGTAGAGCGACCAACCAAACCAAGCTTAATAAATTGATAAAAAATTAAATTATTCCCAACTAAAATGTGAGTAGGTTATACAGATTGTTTCCTATGATTATTTTTCTTATGATCAATTAAAATCTAGTTATTACAACTTACATTTACTCTTTAAAATGTCTCCAAAATAATTGTGAATGAATGAATGAATGAAATGTTTATCTGCTAAAACTGAATTAAGCAATAGATTTTAATGCAGGTTTCAGTTTGTTTTCTTTTAAAATCATTTGATTGTTTTTGGTTTGTCGCTCTACGGTCATCTTGCTTGCACGAGGGTTAAACAGACCGAGACTTACAGTTTAAAGTGGATTCCGAACCACTAACAAACATCCATACCACAGCCAGGATTCGAACCTGAAGCATGTGGTACCAAAAAGGCCAGAGCGCTAACCTCTTAATCACCAGAAAAATCATTTGAAGAAAAAGATATGTGAAGTTTAGATTTTTGTAACTCAACATCATAGCCAAAACCTTTTGTATTCATTGCCGAGGCACGGAACATTGCCTTTCTACAAACTAAATTTTAATCTGAACTTTGGACTATCAATCATTTTAATTATCTATTATTTTTTGTTATTCGTCTAATAAATTAGCCTTTGATATCTATTGTCCTTCTTAGTGAAGGCTTTTGAATAGCTATCAATATACTTAAAAGCTGGATTACCCAGCTGGATGGTGGACAGGACCCCAATACTTAGGCAACTCGGCTCGAAACATGACAAGTAATGTCTAATAGATGCCTTCCATTTCACAGCCAGAAGGACATGATAAATCCGTAGATCAGTATGTCCTTCCATTTGGCTCTACGAATGTGCTAATGTTTGTGCAAGTTCAAATTCCTCAATATGTAACTTCTTAAAGGGTTTGATCCAAATTTCATAGCACAATACGGATATAGTACAGCAACGCTTTCCCTGTAGTGTCTCTTGTTTAACGCTGAATCTGTCGCACTTCCGCAGTATTATGAGGTAAATAATGAAAAGTAACTGTGTTCCACATTGAAAATATAACAAAAAAACGTTATTCGTTAATAAAATGTATATGATAAAAATGAAATGTCAATTTAAATAAAATAAAATCCTTGATTTGTATATTTGCATATGACTTTTAATAACCACAAAATAAAATAAACAGAGTTTTTTTGTTTTTGTATTATATATGCATGATGATTATAATTAAAGTCCCATTTTCAAAATACTGTAAAAAAGAACCACTTGTCACACTGGATTCAAATTTGAACTGAAGGTTCTTGAAGACGGGGAAACGGTACGACATCAAAAACAGTTCAAAAGTGTATTAATAGATGGTGCTGTAAGTAGCATAAAGAAAGTGAATTCGACTGCCAGTGATATTTAGAATCGAATTGACAACGTATTTGGCATGAGTTGCACATTAAACAAACGGTAGTGTTCAATGTGTTGGATTGTTTCGGTTTTTTTGCGGAAAAAATGACTTCCAAATGATTCAGTAGTTGTGACACTGTTAATGGAAAGCCCATCCCCCCACGGCAAGGTCTAAATTGGACGGAAAAATTCCGTGGAACTTTTTTTGATGCCATACCGTTTCCCCCTTTTTCAAGTATCTTCAGTTCAAATTTGAACTCGTTGCGACAAGTTTTGCTATTTTGAAAGAGGGACCTTTTTGAAAGCAGGGATTTATGTTTTAATTATATATATCCTCATATATATATATATATATATATATATATATATATACATATATATTTCTCATAGATGCAAATGAATTAATTTATACCAAAATCGGTTTAATTTTTATAATTCACCCATACTACAATACAATTCGGTTATGCTTTCTTTTCATTTATTTATTCATCAGTGTGGGTGCCACTGAAAGAAAGCGGCAACCCTAAAGAAAATTGTTCCTGTTTAGATCAACAATCCTCTCCAAATAAAGTGCCTTGCTTCAAAAACTTCTTTTATTGTTATCGCTTATTTACCATACACCTTTGGAAACACGCCAATTGAATTCTAAACAGAGATTAGGCGCCAAGAAAAAAAAAAACTCTCATAAAGCCTCAGAAATTTCCCTCGCAAAGACTCTTCCCGCGAAATCTTCGAAAGATTAAAGGACAATTATGATAATCAGTAAGTATTCTTGGAAAAATCTACCGGAATTCAATGGAATAATAAATCAATGGGACACAAAACAAGGCTATTAATTACGCCTTACCAAGACCAGAGAGACAGTTCAAAGTTGAAAATCCATTTATAAAATATTCGAACAATGATATTGAGGATGGGTCGTCTATTGAAATTTGGCCACGACAGCAGATTTTTTCATTTTCTTATTATTATTATGTATTGCTTTGGGGTTTTCTTATTTGATGAGTAAAGATGCCTGCATTAAAATGTTATTTGCTGTTTAAGTAATGGGAAAAATAGTTCATTTGATATTTATTTTATGAGATTTAGTAAAGCTTAGCCTTTTGACTTTTGCGGACACTTGTTGACAAACAGTTTAAGAAAAAAAGGAATTTGCTTTACCGTTTAAAATGATTTATGGATATGCTCTTAACTTGAAAGATTAGTTTAATAAAACAAATAATACCATCCGATATTTATTAATCAAGAAATGTTACTGTGATCCAAATGACTTGTCATTGAATATATTGTTAATAAGAGAGTGAATTTATATAAAAAGTACTTTTGTGCTAATATTTAAAAAGAAACACTTAACTGAGTCATGTCCATGCAGTTTCCAAAAGTTGGCAAAGCTTATCTGACTTAGTATTGGTTGGTGTATGCTCATTCGCTTTTGCTAATTATCGACAAAACGTGTTCGATGGGCGAGAGATTTAACATCTCTAAGTAATATCAGGATTTTAAGTAACATCAGGATTGTAACAAGTAATATATAAAAATTTTAAAGTCAATTCTATTTTTTTCCACTATATTGCAGGAAGTCCTATATAAATAATCTTCATTCATTTTTTTTAAGTTTTATCTGGCGCCACTATTGGTAGATACATGCAACTTAAATATAAAAAAAATAAAATTATTTATTTACTGAATTAATATTTGAAAAAAAAGATATCCAGTGTCATCACTACAGTTCAAAAAATGTATATGGACGTGAGTGGATGAATAAAAGTATTTTATGAACGATTGAAAATTTGAACAAGATATATATAAGGAAGTGTGAGCTGAATAAGAATTGTTGAACAATAAATACGTGTGGTCTGACATTGTCTTATTGAAATATGGCTGACAATCCTTGAAAGTCAGACAACAATTTCTAAAAATCGCAGAAAATAAAGTGCGATGTTCAGTATATTGATAATACGCGGGGTTGCTGGAGTAAAAAGTCAATTAACAGGTGAAAGACAGCTATGACGATGCAAAATGCCAGAGTTGTGAAACCTCTAGCAATAATGTGGCCAATTTCGGATACAACCATCGTGGTATTACAGGCAGAATCAAGATTCGACTGAAAAGTCAATATCGTGCTGTTCATTTGAACTGAATTGCACCTTCTCTTTTGGTCTAGAGAATGTAATCGCTGTAATAGACGTTTTCGCACCATTACAAATGCAAACGACATAGTCTAGAGTCAAAATGTAACAGCATGTCTTTGCATCATTACTTTTGTGATCGATTATTGTGAGTCAAATGTAATCGCCACGTCATCTTCGCCTTGTGCAGACTTATATATGTGGTCTAGCGGTAAAATGTATTCACTGCAATGTTTCCATACGCAGAAGCCTGTGGTATATAATCTCAGCAATAGACGTTTTCGCACCATTACAGATGCAAATATCTGTAGTCTAGAGTTAAATGTAATCTCAGCAATGGACGTCTTTGCATCATTTAGACACAAACGCCATGATCGAATCAAATGTAATCCAACAATGGTTGTCGTCACCTCAACACAGATCTGTTTAATAAATGTAATCGCAGCAATGGCTCGTACCATTACAGACTTGAACATCTATGATCTAGAGTCAAATGTAATTGCAGCCATGTTGAATTCCCAGGTTCTACAAACGACGTTTAAACATGCTTCGTTCAGCAACAAATTTCTTTTTCTACACTTCCTGGTGTTGCAGGGCATAAGCACAATAAGCCTTTTCTCAGATGTGCTGGTGCAATATCCATCAGTCGGTCCTTCCATCTTCATTCATGTCTCCATGGATTGCATATTCACATCATGGTGCCTAAGACGGAAGAATAATTCTCAATCTCTATAAACTACAGTTCTTCATCTGTGTAACTCAGATGGCTGCTCTATTGATACCGATAAGTTTCTATGAGGCTTCTACACTCATACTTATCTTTTCTTTCTATAGCACTTATAAGACTCAGACTTAGAGTTAGCCCTTTAGCAGGGAGGTAAGCACTCTTGATGACAATACTCTTGAGATCAAGCACTCTTTGAGATCTGAAATATTGATCATAATAGCATTGGGGTCCTGATGATGGCTGGGGTCAGCACTAGGGCCAGCACGGGTTCAGATCTGGTGCCATGTATGTTTGCCACAGGCTTTAAGCCGGGTCCCTGTCTCGACCATAAGAGCGTCCCGGTGGCGCCAAAGTGGCAAATCAGCTTTAGGCGCAGGTGTAGCAATAGCAATAGTAGTGTAGCAGCAATCACCATAGCTTTACTTTCACACCTTTTGAATACTTTCTTCATGATATTGCATTTTAGATGGCCAGCTGTGTATAAAAATGTAATAGATTAAATAAGCTTTTAGTCTATTATAGGATTTAAATTACAATATCAAATATCCATTAAACTATTACTTTCATAAAAGAAATTACAAATTAAATTTCATATTCATTAATGTTTACTGAAAATTATTTACATTAAAAGATTTATATTTCCACTTAATAAAAAATTTCGTCTGAGTTATGCAGATTATGGTTTACGAGATTAAGACAACGAATATTTTGGTTCGAATCAATATTTAATTACAAAGCAAAGCATTGCAGCTAAGAAAATCTTCAACTGCAGTAAATTACATTACATTGGTACGTTATGATCCATTTCGTATTAAATTCTTTTTAGATGTTTAAAAATGCAGAAAAGTGAAAACTCGTTTACACAAAATACTGTTTTTAATTTAACGAATAATTTACTTTTTGTTTACTTAAAAATATATATTTCAATTTATATTAATGATTTAAAACGATGTTTGTTTATCAAAGCATTGCTGCAAAAATATGAAGTTGATATAACCAAATTGAAAACACATTCACGAATGTTTAATCGAAGTAATAAATTGTTTGATTTTCATTCTAAATAACATTTCAACAAAACTTCTTATTTGATTTTAAAATTAAATCTTTATTAAAACTAAATTGAATAATGATTATGAAATAACAGTATATTTACGTTTCAATATATTTAAGTAATTTCTGATTTAACGAATTAAAATATTTAGTATAATTAAATTACATTTAAATGGTAGTGATTATTTAATATAAATAAAAAGAAATTAAAATTAGTTAATTTTTTTAAAACGATTCTTTCAGAAATATCATGAACGTTTAAACTTTTAGGGTAATTTTAATTTTAAAACCTCTGCTACTGATAGTGAATAAAATATTTAGAATAATTAAATTAGTTTTAGATGGTAGTGTTTTATTTAATATAAATAAAAAAAGTTAATTAAATTTTAATTAATTAAATTTTTTAAAGGATTCTTTCAAAAAATATTATGGACGTTTAAACTTTTTAGGGTAATTTTAATTTAAAACCTTTGCTACTCATAGTGAATACAATAATTAGAATAATGAAATTACTTTTAAATGGTAGGAGTTATTTAAAATAAATAAAAAAAGAAGTTAATTAAATTTTAATTAATTAATTTTTTTAAAGGATCTTTCAGAAATATCATGAACGTTTAAACTTTTTAGGTAATTTTAATTTTAAAAACTCTTCTACTGATAGTGAATAAAATATTAAGAATAATAAAATTACCTTTTAAATGATAGTGGTTTTTAATATAAATAAAAATAAGTTAAAATTAGTTAATTTTTTAAAGGATTCTGTCAGAGATATCATGAACATTTTTAAATTTTCTAATGATTAAATTTTGCGGCTTTTAATCTTTATTGCATCACTTTGTTTAGATGAGCCCCGCGAAATTCATTTAGTATATTGTGTGAAATTCCGGGGACACCACTTTGAATGGACTGAAGAGATTCAACGTGAATCGGCGCTCGCTTTGAAGCCCATCCTGGCCGATGACTTTCTAGCATGCATTGAGGATTGGAAACAAAGTTGGCATAAGTGCATTGTAAGGCGATGAACTAAATTTGGAAGAATAAATAAAAGTTTTTGAGAAAAAAAATAATTGGTCTTACTTTTTGGGGCCAGTAGTATATCTCAAAATATCAAAGACAATTACTTTCACTGGTTTTTTTGCGACAATTTCATCGGACGCTCAATAATCCATTGCGATGTTATCTCAAATTAATCACACCAAAAGTAAGATTAATGAATTTTACAATTAATTTTCCATGACAGTGATTTCCCATGACAGTGAACCGAATCCTTCATTCTTTTTCCCGGGAAGCGATACGGCAGCATAGTATGTTGCACTACTGGAATTAGGAAAATAAAATATAAAAAAATTTGTAAAATACATTAAAATGTTAATTAATGTTATTTATTTAAATATGCATAGTATTTATTAGTAAGGAATAATAGTTACTAAATTATAACTATTGTAATATTAATAAATAATCGTTAGTAATAAGCAATAAGGGCATGACAGCTGAGTAACTAGTGGTCAGTGACACAAGTTTCCTGTTCGAGTCCTGGAGATGCCATGGATGCTTGAAGTAATTCGGAATCTACTTTAAACAGTAGTTCCCGTTCTAATATGACTGTAGAACGATGGGCGTAGGACTGCCAAGTCTACTCTGTAAAAAGAAAAACACCTACCGTTTCAGAATCTACCGGTAGGCAGACGACCTTGGCCCACCATGGGTTGTTGCACCGTTGAAGAGGATTTATTTTGTTTGTTTGTCTACAGTCACCTTGTGCACACGAAGGCTAAATAGACTTGGACCTACAGTTTAAAGTGGATTCGGAATCACTCACAAACCTCCGTGCCATCGCCATGATTTGAACCTGGCACATTTGAAGAAGAAGAAAAAAAATTAATTGTAATAGATAGTAATTCTAAATACAGCATTAATAAAAAATGTAGGATAATTAATAGATTTTTCTATACTATTAAAAATATTATTCTATATTTCTATAATAAATTCTACTGTAATAAATTTATAATTTAGGATCTAACTTGATGTTGAATAGGGTTGAAATGTTGATAATAGGTTTTTCAACAACGAAATTTGCAAGACAACAATAGTTAACAAGATACTTAATCATTAGTAAGATAGATGAAAATGATTTTTAAATCGTTTATATCTAAAAAAAGTCAAAGACAATTACTTTTAATGGTCTTGCGACAATAACTTCATAATCCATTGTGATGCTATCTCAAATTAACCCACCGAAAGTACGATTAATGAAATTTTACAATTAATTTCACAAAATCCCTCCCTGATTTCCCACGACAATCAACCAAATCCTTCAATTCTTTCCCGGGAAGCGATGGGGCAGAATATCATCGATTAAGAATATCATTTTTATACGTCGATTCCAAGCGTCGGAGGACCAGGAGGAAATATATCACTGGCATTTTTAGCGTCAAAAAGAAACCCTTCACGTCACGTGATATAAATTAAATCGGGGGAAAACCTAAAAAAAAGAAGAAAATCTCGGGCTATCTCCAATCACAACGTATCCCTGAGATCAGAATTGAAATAGGAGCTCAACAGGACAATCCATCAACTGTCATGATGGGCCCTTTTTTCCCCCTTCTTCCACCGTTCAAAGTCCAATATAAATGAGGACTGGTCAGTCCGGTGTGACTTTCCGGTGTCAGGGCTTAAGATATCTTACGACGCTTTGGGTCGCGCGTGTCTCAAACATTTTGGAAAAGTTTTCTAAAATAGTCTCAAACGTCATCCGGTTCACCCCTTGGGGGACCTCAAGCTGGAGACGTTATAAACTCTCTTGTTTAACGCTGGGTGAATTTCAACGGTCTGGTGATTTTTGTTGCTCAGTTAGGTGAAAAACTATTGTTGTTTTCGATGCTGGACACCTTTCTCTAAGTTATTTACTGCTAGAAATGCAGCAGATTCAGCGTTACACAGGCCAGAGAGCAGTACTGGACCTTTTCTACATTGTAAGTACGTATTGTGTTTTACCACTAACAGTGTCACAACTGTTGAATGACTTGGAAATCATTTCTTCCGTCAAAAAACCGAGACAATCAAGCACATTGAACATTACAATTGGTTTAATGATGTGCAACTCATTCCAAATACGTTGTCATTTCGATTCAAAATATCACTGGCAGCTGAATTCACTTTCTTTATGCCGCTTACATCGCCATCTATTAACACACTTTGAAACTTTTTGTTGCCACACGTTACCCCTTCAAATATCTTCAGTTCAACTTTGAACTTATTGTGATGAGTGGTTCTTTTTTACAGCATTTTGAAAGTGGGACTTTAATTATAATCACACTGTATAATTTCATATAACTAGAATAATACTATATAACCTTTTTTAGTAATATTGAAGCGAAGTGCTACAAGAAAACAGGGTTGGTCGCTTTTTCGACTCAGGGCCATAATTTGTGCTGAATTGATGTAATTGAATTGAATTTTACTCAAGAAACCTACCTAAAACAATTTTTCTACGTCGTCAAATGGAAATAAGATCTGGTTAAAAAAAAAAAAACGTTAAATGTTACAGACGTCAAATTAAAATGAATAAGTGATGGCTCACGAATTTGGAAAAACAATATAACTAACCAAAGTTCTGAAATATTTCTAACACTTCCGCTAAATTATTCTTGGTGAAAGTCCAAAGCCCATCACAAGCAAATAGCTTGACTAGTCAATTTTTTTTGGTTCCATTTGACTTTCATGTTGTATGTTTATATGAAAGAAATTACGTGTCAGAACACTGGTACCACATATCCATTTATAATGGCGCACTATGTTGGGATCTGGCATCAGTGCCAAAATTCGTTTGGTCGATGTGATAAGTGGTAAATCGCGTGACGTGGCGGGAAAGTTTTCTGTTTTAGAATACAAAGCACGGAACTTAATTGTTTTTGTTCACATTTTATGCTGTCATGTGTTTGCCTTTCTTATGCGCTACCTTTGCTGAAAATTGAAAACAATTCTTCTTTTCTCATTCTGACTCTCTTTTTTTGTTGTTGTAGTTTTTGTATCTTTCTTGTTTTCTATCTTATTCCAAATTCTTTATGTATTAGTGAGCTGTTTCCATTGAAAGAAGCAGGAAATATTGATTTTTGTGCTCAAAGAATCAATTTCTGTTTTCTGTTTCTGAAAGTATTTTGACAACAGCGAAGTCAGAGCTGTGCCGTTGAAAACATAAAATAATTTCAGACTTGTTGAACATGAAAATGTGGTAACATGCTGGCCTTTTTCCGCTCAGGACACATTTAATGTTATATTTGGCACATAATTGTTTCGAAATTTTATTTTAATAAATCCCACAATAATATTTTCGCAAATTTTTTTAAATAATTGCTAATGCAAAATGTATTCTTATTTAATAAATATTTATGTTTTATTCAGATTCATAAAATGGAATCATAACTACAAAAAATATATGGATATTAATTATTAATATACTACATAAATATTTACTCACTAAATGTTTTAAGTTGAAGCACAATTATTTTCGCAAATTAAAAAAAAAATACTAATACAAAATTTATTCTAATTTAATCAATAGTTATCTTTTATTCTGATTCATAAAATTTAATTATTACTACAAAAATATATAAATATAAATTATTAAATATGCTACATAAATATTTTTCTACTAATTTTGGAATTGAAGAATTATTATTTCTAATACAAAGTTTATTCTAATTTAATAAATACATAAAATTTAATTATTTACAAAAAAATATATATTCAGATTCATAAAATTTAATGTTTTTATGACTACAAAAATATATGAATATTTTTAAATATACTACATAAATATTTCCATTAGATTTTTTTTTTTGAACTGAAGCAATATTATTTTTCGTAAGTTAACTCCTTCAAAGATGAGGCTTTTCTAAAAATAAAAGCATATTATATTTGTAAGCATTTTTATTTATGTCTACCAATTATATTCACCGTTATGTCTACCAATTACCATCTTGCAAATTGTGTTTACCATTTTACCAATTATGTTCACCAGATATGTAACATTTTATATGTTTAACATTATAAACAACATTAACATTTATTTAACATGGTTAACATTTTATATGTTTACTGTTATGATCATAATTTATATGTACCAATTATCTTTACCTTTATGCATCCAAAAAGTAAGAACAATTATTTTTTTTCGTAAACTCTTTATTTATTCTTCCAAATTTATTTCATCGCCTTCAAAGTAATCCCCTCCGGACACAATGCACTTATGCCAACATTTATTCCCATCCTCAATGCATGCTAAAAAGTCATTGGCCGGGATGGTTTTTAAAAAGCACGCGGTGATTCACGTTGAATCTCTTCAATCGACTCAAAACGGTGTCCCCGCAGCGACCTTTTGAGATTAGGGAATAGCCAGAAGTCGCACGATGTGAATACAGTGGTAATGGAACAATACGGGTTTCATTTTTGGCGAAAAAAAGTCACGAAGAATCAATGCAGTGTGAGCTGACGCATTCAGTGTTTTCGGTGCCAATCGAGATTTGACTCGTTGATGGAATTTACCAATTTTTGAAATTGCAACATCATCAGCAAGGTCTGTAATTGTAAATCGACGGTTTGGAAGTAACCATAATTTTCTAATTTTTTGGATAAGTGCTTCGTCGGTTGAGGTTGATGATCCACCAGAGGGCTCTGCGTCTTCAACGCATTCTCTGCCTTCTTTGAACTGTTTATACCACTTCTAAACATTTCTTTCCGATATAGGAATGCTCACCGATTGCCTTCTGCAACATTTTATATGTTTACGCAAACGAAATTGAATGCAAGTTCTTTACTCAGTTAATTCAGACATTTCAAAATCGCCGGAATGAGTTTTAGCGTCTCACAAAACCAAGTGTAACTCAAACACAAATGAATATTCCTTGACGTGAATTTTCACACAGATGTCACGGACCGAGCCAGCAACCTTAAAAAAAAAAATAAATAAAATTGAAATTTGTAAGCCCCGGGAATTTTAAATTGAAAATTGGTCTTACTTTTGGACGCAGTTATGCCTATGTTTAGTGTGATGCCCATTGTTTATGCCAATTATCTATAAAAATACTTTTACCATTATATGCACTTCTTATGGTTATAATTACATTTTATTCATAGATTTCTCTTAATTCAATTCCTCTTCATTCCTCCTTAGTTTTAAATCATAGGTTAGGATTAAATTGATAGAAATTCAGCCTATTATATCTTTTCTGCGTAGCAGCTCGAACACATCCTGTCGACTCTTAAACTTAACCAATCCGTGTTTGAAAATCAGTAAATACATTAGAATGGGCATTCATTACTGGAATAAGTGAATTCATTAGTAAAATTTTTTTTTATTTCAAAGTACAGTTAATTTTTTTTTCACTTGTGAGTCCTTCCCTCAACCAATTTTTACTCGATAAGCTTTGAATGTTTGCGAGTACTTTTGGACAAAGCTGGAATAAAAGAAAGGCCAAAATGTTTCTTTTAAATTCCTATTGAATAATCGATTTTAATTATTTTTGCAATCTGAAAAGTTAATTAGATTTAATTAATTAGCTCTAAACAATTTTCTCGACTAAATGAGCAATGAATTTGTCGTTGTTTTATTGAAAGGAATAAAAGGAACAAATCGGAACTTAATTCGAGGTGATGCATGAAGAAAGACATTCTTTTACAATTTAGAATGAATTAAGTTTTCAAAATACAGCAGGTAGAAATGATAATAATAATAATAATAGTATAAAATAGCTTAAAACATTTTCTCTATATGAAAAATATAGTGTTACCTCATAACTTAGCAATGGGCATTTATTCCTGTAGAAGTTTAAAGTGCAATACAGGACAATTATTTTATTTCATTGTTCTGTGCGCATATATTATTGGCAGCCTGGTGGCCAATTGGCTACCGCTCTGGCTTTTGGTACCACAGGCTTCAGGCTGAATCTTGGCGGTGGCATGGATGTTTGTTAGTGGTTCGGAATCTATGCTAAACTGTAGGTCCAGGTCTAATTAACCTAAAGTGTGCATAAAACGACCATAGAGCAACAAATCAAATCAAACCAATTTTATATTCTTTATACATTACTTATCTGCCACTGTTGTTGATAGCCAATTGCCTAGTTTTCTATCCTTCAGGATTCAGCTTTCGAACCTGGCGGCATGAATAGTGTTCGTTAATGGTTCAGAATCTATTTTTAAACAGTAAGTCTCGGTCTAATTAGCCTAAAGTGTGAAAAATGACAGTAGAGCGACAAATCAAACCGCTGTTTTTTGTTCTCTATAATCAACAAAAACTATTATCTTTCTAATTTTTATAAGGCATTGTATAATTTTTGAAATGTTCTAATTTTCAAATGGCTTTGAATAAAATATAATAATTTTGCTCCTTGAAGAGTAGTAAATGAACGGTTTTGCAACAAAGTGATTAATTGGTTTGCTTGCAGCTCTGGCCTCGAAATTTTGTGCCCACTTTAGACAAATTAGACCACGTCTTACAATTTAACGTGGATTCTGAACCACTAGCAAACATCCATGCGCTAGCCAATTGGCAATCAGGTCGCAACAAAGTGATTGAAGAAATGAATTTAAAATGTACAGTTTGTGATAAAAGGCCACTCAGATCTAAAATTATGCTCTGAATACTAAAGTAAGATAAGAGAATAAATCAATTCTATACAGATTTAAACACTGTCGAACCTAAATAGCGTAAGCTGAACTAGTACACACTATCAGAAAGGAAAATGAATATTCTAGAGTTTAAACCATCAGTCCACATTAAAAGTTCGAGTTAGTTTGTTTAGTTAATTTATTACTTAATTACCAACTTATCGCATAATTACTTTTCAAACAAAGAGTAAAAGTGAATGCATTGTTCTCATGCTCGATTCTGCGTTGGGTTCGAAACTGTTCTCAATCCAGATAAGGAATTTATCGTGAGCTATCAGTCACCCTTATCAAACCAGAAGTTCTCTATGTAATCGGTCACACGCTGTGGAAAATCATTAAAGATAATGAATTCAAAATGCTAATGAAGTCGTATTCCTCTCTCTCTCTCCATTTTAATTGCCATTTTTAAAGAACCCAACTGCAACTGCTGTTTTGGATCTTGAGAAAATTTAACACGAAAACACTGGATTAGCTGCTGCTTTGCTTAGAAGGCCGCTTTCAAGGAAAGTTATCAGGGTTATGATAATTGCTGATTTTTTATTAAGTGGAAATATAAATCTCTTAATGTAAATAATTTTCAGTAAACACTAATGAATATGAAATTTAATTTGTAATTTCTTTATGAAAGTAATAGTATAATGGATATTTGATTACATTGATTGATTACTGAGATTACATTTAACTCTAGACTACAGATATTTGCATCTGTAATGGTGCGAAAACGTTTATTGCTGAGATTATATTTGATTTTATACCACAGGCTTCTGCGTATGGAATGATGTGAATATGTTCATTGCTGTGATTACATTTTACTGTAGACCACATATAAGTCTGCAATAAGGCGAAGACGACCATTGTGGCGATTACATTTGATTCGATCACAATAACGATCACATCATCTGTAATGATGCAAAGACATCCATTGCTGCGATTACATTTGACTATAGACTACAGTCGTTTGCATTTGTAATGGTGCGAAAACGGCTATTACAGCGATTACATTTGACTCTAAAAATTTCACCAAAGGCGAATGGTGCAATTCACGAGGAGCACAGTCAAATGAATAGCACGATATTGACTGACTTCTGTCGAATCTGATTCTGCCTGCAATACCAATAGATGGTTGTATCCGGAAATTGGTAAATTATTGCCAGAGGTTTCACAACTCCTGGCATTTTGCACGTCATAGCTGTCTTTCATCTGTTATTTTGATTGACTTTTTACCCAGCAACCCCGCAGCAGTATTATTAATATACTGAACAGCCAGCACTTATTTTCTGTGATTTTAGAAATTGTTGTCTGACTTTCAAGGGATTGTCTGCAGCCATATTTCAATAAGACAAAAACCACACGTATCGTATATTGTTCAACAATTCTTATTCAATTCCCTTCTAATAGTTCCTTATATATTTCTTGTTCAGTTTTTTCAATCGTTCATAAAAATACTTTTTATTCATCCACTCACGTCCATATATATTATTTTTTTTTTTTTGAACTTTTAGTGGATGACACTTGATGTTGATTCCGTCTTTTCAAATATTAATTCAGTAAATAAAGAATTTTAGTATTTTTTATATTTAAGTTGCATGTATCTACCAATAGAGGGCGCCAGATAAACTTAAAAAATGAATGAAGATTATTTATATGGGACTTAATGAATACAGTGAAAAAATAGACTTGACTTAAAATTTTTTTATATATATTATTTGATACAATCCTGATGTTACTTGCTAAATCTCTCGCCCATCGAACACGTTTTTTGTCGAGGATTAGCAAAGCGAATGAGCATACACCAACCAATACTAAGTCAGATAAGCTTTGCCAACTTTTAAACTGCATGGAGATGACTCAGTTAAGTGTTTCTTTTAAATATTAAACAATCGGGTACTTTTATATAAATTCACTCTCTTATTAACAATATATTCAATGACAAGTCATTTGGATCAGATGGTATTATTTGTTTTCCAATAAATTAATTTTTCAAGTTAAGGGAATATCCATATATCATTTTAAACGGTAAAGCAAATTCCCTTTTCTTAACCTGTTTGTCAACAAGTGTCCTCAAAAGTCAAAAGGCTAAGCTTTACTAAATCTCATAAAATAAATATCAAATAAGCTATTTTCCACATTACTTAAACAGCAAATAACCTTTTAATGTGCGCATCTTTACTCATCAAATAAGAAAACCCCAACCAATACATAATAATAAGAAGAAAATGAAAATCTGCTGTCGTGGACAATTTCAATAGACGACCCATCTTTCAATATCAATGTTCGAATATTTTATAAATGGATTTTCAACTTTGAACTGCTCTCTGGTCTTGGTAAGGCGTAATTAATAGCTTTGTTTGTGTCCCACTGATTTATTATTCCATTGAATTCCGGTAGATTTTTCCAAGAATACTTACTGATTATCATAATTGTCCTTTAATCTTTTCGAAGATTTCGCGGGAAGAGTCTTTGCGAGGGAAATTTCTGAGGCTTTCTGAGAGTTTTTTCTTTTTTGGCGCCTAATCTCTGTTTAGAATTCATTTGGCGTGTTTCCAAAGGTGTATGGTAAATAAGCGATAACAATAAAAGAAGTTTTTGAAGCAAGGCGCTTTATTTGGAGAGGATTGTTGATCTAAATTCCAGGAATAATTTTTCTTTAGGGTTGCTATTTTTTCAGCGGCACCCACGCTGATGAATAAATAAGTGAAAAGAAAGCATAACCGAATAGACTAGTATGAGTGAATTATGAAAAATTAAACACCGATTTTGCAATAAATTAATTTAGTTACAATTATGAGAAATACATATATATATATATATATATATATATATATACAGGGTAATTTATAATAATTATATATTTTTTTAGTTTATGAATGCTACTGTACTTTTGAAAAGTACAGTAGCATTCATAAAAAAAAAAAAGAAGTATGATATTAATATTCATTTAAAAGTCAGTATCAAATATATAAATATTCAATGCATCTTTATATCTTCATATATTTCATTTTGATGTAAATATCTGTGAAGTATTCTATCGAATATGTAACATAAAAATATTGTCAGACATTTTTCAAATGCAGATATGATGTCTGCATGTTTATATCACTTTGTATAGTGAAAAATTTTAGAAATTTTCTGTACAAAACTGATTTGAACAAAACTAAAACTGATCGTATATTCATGAATTTATAAACACCTTACTCATTTATATGTAAAGAAAAATGATTAATCTTTTGGTTTTAATACTACCGTACTTTTCAAAAGTACAGTTTCTATTATTCTATGTATGCAAATTTTATGCTTTATTCCAAACAGATAGCATTTTGAGATGATTTCTATGATTGTCGAATAAAAATATTCAAAGATGTATATTTTTATCAATTTTGTTTTTCTGCATTTATAAAAACTGTAAAGTAACTGTAAACAGTTTGTTATTCTTTTTGCGAAAACAGTACAGAAAAACATTTCCATTAATTGGGGGGATATTCTAGATGCATGTCACCACAGTGAGTATTAATATGAAAAATATCAACGAGACATTTCAAGAAGATTGTTTGACATCAGAGTGGGATATGATGACGTGATACTGTTGAAATAATTATTTGTTCTCCATTTCATACGTATAAAATGTAATCCTAGCAATTATTTTATTTTACCATATACATTGATGCTTGTAGAAGCATCTCTATAAAAAAGGTGGGAATTCAAACAATAAATTATGATAATTGCTGATAAAACAATCGGGAAATTTTTTGAAGATTGAATCGGTAAGGAATGTGGAAAGTTTTCGAGAGGATTCCGTTTAGTGAAAAGTTTAAGATTCTACCCCTGATTTGCATCAAAGTGGGGAAATATCTTTTAAAATTGATGGTGATTAAATATGATAATATTATAAAGCGAGAGAAACATTTCAGTGCACACCACTTTTATGCAAAGTTGGATTTTATGTTCCAATATTGATTCATAATGTTCCACTTTTATTCATAATGTTCCAATATTGATTCATAGTTCCAATTTTTTATTCATAATATTCCAATATTGATTCATAATGTTCCAATATTGATTGATAATGTTCCAATATTGAGTTTATGGATTGTCTTCTACATGATATGCAAATGCCGGGCAGTTAGGCCAAATTTTGTTCCGATGCCAATGATTTCTCTATATTTACCTGATTTTGGATAATTCGTCAAATATATACCTGAACACGCCACTCAACAATATACCAAAATCACCAAACGTTGGACTATGCCTTACTGGAGAACGCGATTCAACAATATACCAAAATCAATAAGAGGTGGATTTTATATTATCAGAACAAGAGATCCAATAATAGATTAAAATTACCAAAGACTGAGTTATGATTACTAGTTCACGAGATCCAACAATATACCAATATCATCAAAAGGTGGACTATGAATTAACGGAATACGAGATCCAACAATGTACCAGTATCATCAAAAGATGGACAATGTAGTAACGAAACACGAGATAGTAGTTTTTTTGCCTGAATAGCAATAAATGAATTTTTGCAACAAAATGATAAAGAAATGAATTTAAAAATGCAGTTTGTTATAAAAAGGGCAAAATTATGGTCTGAATTACTGAAGTAAGATAAGAATATAAATGAATTTTGTACAGATTTAAACAGTATCGAACTTAAATAGAGTAATATAAACTAATGCACACTATTAGAAATGAAATGAATATTCTAGAGTTTAGACCATCAGTCCACACTAAAAGTTCGAGTTAGTTTGTTTAGTTAATTTATTACTTAATTACTAACTTATCGCATAATTACTTTATAAACAAAGAACAAAAATGAATGCATTGTTCTCATGCTCGATTCTGCATTGGGTGCAAAACTGTTCTAAACCAGATAATGAATTTATCGCGAGCTATCAGTCACCCTTATCAAAACCAGAAGTTCTCTATAAGTGATCGGTCACACGCTGTGGAAAAGTCATTAAAGATAATGAATTCAAAATGCTAATGAAGTCATACTTCCATTTTAATTGCCATTTTTAAAGAACCCAACTGCAACTGCTGTTTTGGATCTTGGGAAAATTTAACACGAAAAACACTGGATTAGCTGCTGCTTGGCTTAGAAGATAGAAGCTTTAAGTTGAAAGTTATCAGGATTATGATAATTGCTGATAAAACAATCTGGAAACTCTTTGAAGATTGAATCGGTAATGAATGTGGAAAGTTTTCGAGAGGATTTTGTTGAGTGAAAACTTTAAGATTCCACCCTGATTTGCATCAAAGTCAGGTGATATCTTTTAAAAATTGATGGTGATTAAGTATGATAATGTTATAAAGCGAGAGTAACATTTAATCGATTTCAATTTCATGATTTCAAACATTGTTGGGTTTTATGTTCCAATATTGTATCCCACTAATCCATAATCAAACACTTTTACTAGAAAAATGGACTTTAGATTGCAATGAAGTAGTTTCATAAGTACGTAGTAAATACAACGAATTTTGTTGTTGTTCTAATGCTGCTAGCAAAAAGCTCAGATAGTTATCTTTATGTCATAAACAAGGACTGCACCGCTGTTACTCACTTAGCACTACGCAGGTTGCACGGTTAGCTTGAAGATATGATACTGACGCGAGTAGCTGATTGTTTTGGTGAGATAAAACCGTTAATGCATTGATGCCTTTTAATGATTTTGGTAATCTCGTGTTCCTGTAATGCAATGGACACCTTTTGATAATGTTGGTATATTGTTGGATCTCGTGTTATAGTAACACATAACTCAGTAACATAAGTGTATTAGCATGTTAAAGTGACATTTGTTATGAATAGATAATCGTTTATTGATTTTTGTAAATAAATAGATATATTGCCTAGAATAGATATATATCGCCTTGAATATTTTTCCTGCCCGTGAGAATTATCATACTTTTACAAAATATATTTATTTTATAATTACCAAATAATAAAAACCAATGTATTTAAAAAAAAAAAATACATTATATGTGCATCCATAAATTCAAAAAATTAACTGTCGAAATGATGAGAAAAATTAACTTTGATTTTAAAACAATATTCTTATGAATATAGAACAGGTATTGCTTGTTTTATTGATGAGTTTACAGTTGACTGTTGATAGCAGAGCGAACTAGACCCCTTAGTTGAACTTGCGAGAGCTTTTTATTCAAATTACACCTGCGAATCTTTTTTTTCTAAAATGAAATTGACCAAACAAAAACGCGCAAACATAATGGATGTTAACCTACAACACCAATACTATGTGCAAATACCCAAACTGAGATCGATTTGCAAAAGCTAAGTGAAAGAGTGATCAAACAAATATCACATTAGAAAAACAAATATTATTTTAATGATTTCATTTTTTATTTCGTTTAGATTTATATTTTTTTGTTATATTTCATCTTTAGTGTTATATATTTCTGTACAATGTGCGTTGAATATCTTTATTATTATATCTATGTTTACAGGTAAGAATAATAGTAAACGCAAAAATAATAACTCATTATGTTTCAAATTTTCACTCCAAAAATGTCTATAGTGGGTCTACATTTAATATGGGGACATATAATTTTAAATGCGGCTCACGAAGTTCGGATACATTTCCAGAGTGGCCCACAAGATCATTTGTGTTGGCTACCCCTGGTATAGATTGCATGAAGAATTATAGTAGAACAAATGAAGTAAATCAAAAATTAAATTGTTACAAACAATAAGGTCTACAAATGCTCCTACATGTTTGGATTTTCCCTTTTATTATCGTAGTCCTTATTAGTTATACGGAGAGAATTAGAGACAGTAAATAACGACATTAACTTTTTTAATTAAAGGATTTTTCTAAAACTTATATAAAAAAATACTCCATAAAACTACTCCTATTCCTTTTATAATTTTATAAGATTACTGAGTAGCAATAATTTAGGAATCATTATATAGATTATATGAGGAATTATAATAAAAACGAATGAAGTAAAACAAAAATGAAATTGTCACAAACAATAAGGCCAAACGCTTACACTACTGACACACAGTTAGGAGCATAAATTTCAACCTCTTAATATCATGTTGATCCGCCAGACAAGCTGCTAAGCTGCAGTAGTAATTAATCCATCTCACCAGTTGATGGACATATTACTGAGGAGACGTATCATATCGATAATTATTCATGAATGGAGGTATTATTCGAGTTGCACTCGGCATAGGCAGCGAGTACATTACACATGTTTGATTTTCACTTATTTAGTTAGATTATTGAATTCAGAGTATGTGTATGTTGTTAAGCGTGAAAGATTACAACTGTTAGTTTCCAGTGACTGTAATTCATTGATTCGTAATGGATCCAGTTTATTTAAGCATTTCTCTTTTCTTTCCACGTGCAGTGCGCTGTATATACTATGATAATTATATCTACTCGAATTAACATAATTACTAAGCAAATTACCAATTAACGACTTTTATTTCCCGCAAGCTTTAATGACTAATGCCATCTGGACCAAAAAAAAAAAACGAATTCTGTGCTTCTTTGTGTGAAGAAAATAATAAAAAACGTGAAAATAAAACCGATTTCGGCAGAGTTTATTATATACTATGAGAATTCGTGGTGAATCCAGAATTTATGAATTTAAGAATTTCTGTCCACATGCGGTCCACTATATACATGCTTGGTGTATTTTAACTAATATCATGTTAAAAAGACCGGGTTTCTTGTTAACATTGATCAATTTTAAAAGAATGATAAATGTAGCTCAATGTCTATCCTTTTATTAATATTCCAAAGTTCATCCTTTTAGGCAATGTAGTGCATCACATTGAAACCATAAATGATACGTGTATTAACACATGAAGTAATTAAATACGTATAAAAGAATGATAGATAGAATGGAAGAATGTAGATAGCATTCATTACCTATCATTTTATTAACAGTCGAATGTTCATTCGTTTAGGAAATGTATTGCATGACATTGCACCTATAAATGATTTATGAATTAACACAATTAGTTAAATATCTGAAACAAAAGACTTCAAACATATTAGACAAATAATAATAATATTTCATATTCAAATTAAGTGCTACAAAATATATTTCTGCAATTATATTTATTTATTTATGATGTAAAATAAACTAAGTAGAACAAAATTTCATAAAAATTCATCGAATTTATCTTTGAAAATCGGTGACAGTGAAAGAACTCTTCCTGCTGAGGAGAGAACGAATCAAGATTTAACTATTTAACAATCGCTTTAAAAGTTGAGACTTTTAAACACCATATACTTTTACACAAGCAACATCTCCTCCATTTAACGAGCTATACATGGGGGCATGACTTAACCCATTACCTGAGGAATGAAGCCTTCACTAACAAAACCATCAATGCATCCATACTACAAGCCATTCAGTCTTTTGTGAATGATGGTATCTTCGAAAGGCTTCTCTTGATGTGAAAATTTCATACATGACTGAGAAATTTTGCGTAGGCAACTTTCCACAATGTTTATTGGGATGTAGGTGGGTGGGTGAGGGGCACAGGAAATTTTAAGGAAAGAATGTAGGAGTTGGAGATGCTGAGTTGAGGGAAAGGGCAAAGAGTTTCCGACTTCTGCTTCATAAGCAGGAACTCTGATTACCAACGTAAATTTTTCTGCTTTTCTCTCTGGTGTAATAAATTATTCAGTGGGCTTTTCCAACAAACAGCCGAATTGAGTTGTCTCTGCCTGCTGAAATTCAAAGCAGTTTGGGTGGAAGTAGAAGAATTAGGTTGTTGTGTTTGATTTGTTGCCATAATTTTATCTCCCAGTATAGGAGAAGTACGAATTCTAAGTTTTGTATTAATGAATTAAAATTGTGAAGACTGATATATTAGAATTAAGTCTTTGTCTAAAAGTGGAATGGAAGAATAGAAAATTTTTACAAAATTAAAAAATATTTTTTTTGTTTGTTTAATTAAAAATTTCTATTTGATAAAATTATTAAAATGTTTTTTCTATTTGATATTAGAGTTAAAAATATTTCTATTCGATATTTGAATTAAAATATTTCTATTCGATATTTAAATTAAAATATTTAGATTAATTTATCCAATATTAAAATATTTCTATTTGATAGATTAATTTATCCAATATTAGATTAGTAATTTATTAAATATTAGTTTATTTTATTTATTTGATATTAGAATTAAAATATTTCTATTCGATATTAGAATTAAAATATTTCTATTTTGATATTAGATTAATTTATCCAATAATAGATTATTATTTCTATTTGATATTAGAATGAAATATTTTGGTTTAAGACTATAATATTTTTAATAATACACTGTGCAGTCTTCAGGTTCATACTTCTTCTATACTTGAGGTTTAATTCATTTCAATTTCAAACAGAATAATAATTAAAAATATAAACTAACAAAACATTTTGCTTGCTTTCTTAACTTTCAGATGTTTAAATTTGCAAAATAAAATGATATATAATGAAATTATTCACAATTAAAAATGTGAATAGGTTACACAAATCATTTGATTATTAGTGGTGGTGGTTTTGTGCAGTTTTATATTCCTCGTGAGAGTGCCTGATGGATTCTAACTATTATAATGTTAAACGATCATATATCATGTTAACATGTTTACATGATATTACAGCATGTTTTAATTATTATCATTGATAATTTAAAAAAAAGATGATTATAGATAGTGTTCATTGTCTATCATTTTATTAATATTTCAATGTTCATCCGTTTGGGAAATGTATTACATTGCATTGCAACTCTAGAGGCCTGATGAACGACTGGCTGTTTGTCGTGCCACAGGTTTCGGGTTCGAGTTCCGGCGGTGCCATGGATGTTTGTAATATTTCAGAATCCATTATCCATTTTAAATGTAAATCCCGGTCTCATAAAATCGATAGAGCGTTGTAGACTTGTGGAGTAGTGTTACGCACGTCCGCAGCACATCATCAAGTTACAAATTAATATTGTCCCCTGGGTAGTGCTAAGTGAGTAAAGTCGGTGTAGCCCTTCCTTATGGCATAATAGATCATCGTCGAAGAATTTTCCAGCTGCATTAGAAAAAAATCATTGCAACTATAAATGATATAAATTAATTATATGAGCATATATTACATTGCAACTGTAAATAACATATGAATTAATTAAATATATGAAACCTTCAAAACACTTCAAACAAATTGATATGTAACATCAAGTATATTAGACGAATATTAATAATAATATTTCATATTCAAATTAAGTGTTACAAAATCTTTTACTTCTATTATATTTATTTATTTCGTATGTAAAATAAGGTTGATAGAGAAAGATTTTCATAAAAATTATTAAATTTTTCTTTGAAAATCTGAGAAAATCCTTTTTCCTGCTAAAGAAAGAACGAATTAAGTTTTAACTATTTAACATTCACTTTAGAAGTAGAGACATTTAAATACCATGTTCTTTTACAGAAGCAACATCTGCTCCATTCAATGAGCTATACATGGGGGCACAACTTAACCCATTACCTGAGGAATTAAGCCTTCTACTAACAAACCACCAATGCATCCACTACAAGCCATTCAGTCTTTGTGAATGACGAAATCATCGACCGGCTTCTCTTGATGTGGAAATTTCATACATGACTGAGAAATTTTGTGTAGGCAACTTTCCGCAGTATTTGTTGGGATGTAGGGGGTAGGGCGATGGGCGCAGGAAATTTTAAGCGAAGAATGTAGGAGTTGCAGATGCTGAGTTGAAGAGTTTCCGACTTCTGCTTCATAAGCAGAAACTCTGATTACCACTTTAAATTTTTCTGCTTTCTCTCTCTGAGTAATAAATTATTCAGTGGGCTCTTCCAACAAATATCCGAGTGCTGAAATTCAAAGCAGTTTGGGTGGAAGTGGAAGGATAAGGTTGTTGTGTTTGATTTGTTGCGGACAACCGGCCATAATTTTATCTGCCAATAGAGGACAAGTACTATAAATTATAAGTTTTGTATTTCCCTTTTGCAGAAATGTTGCCGAATTAAAATTGTGAAGACTCATATTAGAATTAGGTCTTTGTCTAAAAGTGGGGTGGAGGAATAGACATTTTTTAATTTTGTTTTAAATGATATCAAATTAAAATATTTTAATTCTAATACCAAATAGAAATATTTTAATTTCTATTTGATATTATATTTAAAATATTTCTATTTGATATTATATTTAAAATATTTCTATTTGGTATTATATTTAAAATATTTTGATTTAATACTATAATATTTTTAATAATATACTGTGCAGCATTAGTCTCATTCTTCTTCTATAGTTCAGCTTTAACTCATTTCAATTTTATACAGAATAATAATTTAAAAGAATAATCTGAAAAAAAGTTTTGAAGAACTTTTTAATACCATAGTTTTCTCCGTCTTCAAATATCTTTAGATCAAATTTGAAATTGTTATCACAAGTGTTTCAGTTTTTGTTACAGCATTTTGAAAGTAAGATTTTTATTAAAATCACCTTATATAATAAATTTTTATTGTTTGAGTTAAAAGCTTTTTTTATAGAGATGCTTCAACAAGCATCAATGTACATGGTAAAATAAAGTAATTGCTAGGATTATCGGCGATTTATATGTATGAAATGGAGAACAGGTAATTATTTCAACAGTATCACGTCATCATATTCCAATTTGATGTTAAAACAATCTTCTTGAAAGTGTCTCGTTGATCTTTTTTCATATTAATACTCTGTGGTGACATGCATCTAGAATATCCCTTCCCAATTATTGGAACTGTTTTTCTGTACTGTTTTCGCAAAAGAATATCAAAAATGTTTACAGTTACTTTACAGTTTTTTATAAATGGAGAAAACAAAATTGATAAAAATATACATCTTTTGAATGTTTTTATTCGACAATCATAGAAATCATGTCAAAATGTTATCTGTTTGAATAAAGCATAAAATTTGCATATAAATTCATGCTTTGATATTTATTACATACATAGAAAAATAGAAACTGTACTTTTGAAAGTTCGGTAGTATTCATAAATCAAAGATTAATCACGTTTTTCTTTACATATAAAATGAGTAATGTGTTTATAAATTCATGAATATACGATCAGTTTTAGTTTTGTTCAAAAGCTATGCAAATACAGAAAATTTCTAAAAATTTTCACTAAACAAGAAATATAAACATGCAGAAATCATATCTGCATTTGAAAACGTCTGACAATATTTTTATGTTATATATTCGATAAAATACTTCACAGATATTTACATCAAAATGAAATATATGAGATATAAAGATGCATTGAATATTTATATATTTGATACTGAGTTTTAAATGAATATTAATATCTTTTTTTTTTTTTATGAATGCTACTGTACTTTTGAAAGTACAGTAGCATTCATAAACTAAAAAAATATAAAATTATTATAAATTACCCTGTATATATATATATATTTCTCATAATTGTAACTAAATTACATTTTATTGCAAAATCGGTGTTTAATTTTTCATAATTCACTCATACTAGGCTATTCGGTTATGCTTTCTTTTCATTTATTTATTCATCAGCGTGGGTGCCACTGAAAGAAATTGGCAACCCTAAAAAGAAAAATTGTTCCTGGAATTTAGATCAAAATGTTTACTCTCCAAATAAAAGCGCCTTGCTTAAAAAAACTTCTTTTATTGTTTGATATTAAAATATTTCTATTTCATATTATAATTAAAATATTTTTGTATAATAGAAATATTTTCTTTCTTTCATTATTAAAATATTTCTTTTTGATATTAGTAATAAAAATATTTCTTTATTAAAATATTTCTTTTGAAATTAGAAATAAAATGTCTCTATTATTAAAATATTTCTATTTGATATTAGAATTAATTTATTAAATATTAGTTTAATTTTTCTATTTGATGTTAGAATTAAATATTTTGATTTATTGCTATAATAATTTTATAATATACTTACTGTGCATACTGAATTTAAATTCATGTTTAATTCCTTTCAGTAATTCGATTAATAATTTAAAAATATATTTAAATTTTACTTGTTTAAATTTGCATATTTATTTGATACAAAATTAAATTATTCACAACTAAAATGGGAATAGGTAACACAGATCATTTGATTATTTCTTTAATTCTTATAATAGTTATTCATATAAGAAATTCAATTGAAATCAAAAAAATCATTTGATAATTTTTTTTTTAATTCTTAAATCTTGTTATTGCAAATTATTTTTACACTTTAAAATGTGTAAAATAATTCACTCATACTAGGCATTCAGCTATTCTTTCTTTTCATTTATTTATTCATCAGTGTGGGTGCCACTGAAAGAAAGTGGCAACCCTAAAGAAAAATTGTTCCTGGAATTTAGATCAACAATCCTGTCCAAATAAAGCGCCAAGCTTCAAAAACTTCTTTTATTGTTATCGCTTATTTACCATACACCTTTGGAAACACGCCAATTGAATTCTAAAACAGAGATTAGGCGCCAAGGAAAAAAAACTCCCAGAAAGCCTCAGAAATTTCCCCTCGCAAAGACTCTTCCCGCGAAATCTTCGAAAGATTAAAGGACAATTATGATAATCAGTAAGTATTCTTGGAAAAATCTACCGGAATTCAATGGAATAATAAATCAGTGGGACACAAAACAAGGCTATTAATTACGCCTTACCAAGACCAGAGAGACAGTTCAAAGTTGAAAATCCATTTATAAAATATTCGAACAATGATATTGAGGATGGGTCGTCTATTGAAATTTGGCCAAGACAGCAGATTTTTCATTTTTCTTCTTACTATTATGTATTGCTTTGGGGTTTTCTTATTTGATGAGTAAAGATGCGCACATTAAAATGTTATTTGCTGTTTAAGTAATGTGGAAAATAGCTTATTTGATATTTATTTTATGAGATTTAGTAAAGCTTAGCCTTTTGACTTTTGCGAACACTTGTTGACAAACAGTTTAAGAAAAAAAGGAATTTGCTTTACCATTTAAAATGATTTATGGATATGCCTTAACTTGAAAGATTAGTTTATTGAAAAACAAATAATACCATCCGATATTTATTAATCAAGAAATGTTACTTTTATCCAAATGACTTGTTATTGAATATATTGTTAATAAGTTAGTGAATGTATATAAACTTTTGGGATATAACTATAGCAAAATGTAAAACGATGTTTTCTTCTTTTTCAAATTTAATGATATGTGCAAAATTTCACAATTTATAGTCCAAAATTACTCATTTCTGTATAAATTTCAATAGTACATTTTTTTTTCATTGTTTTTTCTTAGAAATTTCGTTCTAATTTTTCATTTCTAATGATTTTTTATTAAAACAGCAAGCAAAGAAACTTTAAAAAATATTCTTTTTCCTAATCAGATAAAATAACTACAAATTTGTTTCTTTAATTTGTGGATATTTTATTGATTTCATAAAATTGAAACCTATAATTTTTCAAGTTCTGAACGGTGTAGTTTCAATAGAACCTAGTGAGCTAATTTTTCTCATGTCATACATAATCTATTAGAAAACATTTTTTATATAAACTTTTCCGAAAATTTTTTAAAAATCTGGTTTCATTTATTATCATTTATAATACAGTTTTTACTTATCGAGAAATCATCATCATCATCATCATTGACGCAACAGCCCCAGGGTGGCCCAAAGCCGTCTGAATGCTGGCAGATTTCTAGACGCAGATGATTCTTTTACGGGATAGGGTTGAAAGCCCTACACCCAAAGCTCAACAGTCATATTTTAGAGTTATCCATGGTTTTAAAGTGGATTCCGAACCATTTTTATAAAAACATTTTTGTTAACAACTTTTGTGCTAACGTTTAAAAGAAACACTTCACTGAATCTTGTCCATGCTGTTTCCAAAAGTTGGCATGAGAGATAATAAAAGCTTATCTGACTTAGTATCGGCTAATGGTGTAGACTAACAATAACTCATAAAAACATAACACACAACATTTACAAAGAAACAAAAATTCAAATAATAAATATCTTTGACTACGAAAATAAAATTTGCCAAAATCATTGACTAGACGTGTTATTTTCGATGGGCGAGAGATTGCAATTTGAATGTAGGCTTGAGACAACTTCATCCGGTCCCTGGGTGAATGTAATAAGAATTATTGAACAATATACGCTACCTGTGGTCTTACATTGTCTTATTGAAATACGGCTGCAGACAATTCTTGAAAGTAAGACAACAATTTCTAAAGTCACAGGAAATAAATGCTGGCTGTTCAGTATATTGGTCATACGCATTGCATGGTTGCTGGAGAAAAACATTCAATCAAAATAACAAGTGGAGCTATGGCGATGCAAAATGTCAGAGTTATGAAACCTCTCGATAAGATGTGGTCAGACGCGAATGCAATCATCTTGGTATTGTAAGCAGAATCGACATTCGTATGAAAAAGACAATATCGTGCTGTTCATTTGACCGTGCTCGTCGGGCATTGCACCATTCTAGATGCAAGCACCATTGGATTACAGTCAAATGTAATCGCTGCAATAGACGTCTTCGCACCATTACAGATGCAACCATCAGTAGTCTAGAGACAAATGTAATCACAACAATGTGGTCGTATTTGCATAATTACAGACGCAAACGCCATGTGATCTAATCAAAAATAATCTCAACAACGGTCGTCTTCGCTTCATTGCAGATTCACACATTGTGGTCTACAATAAAGTGTAATCACAGCAATGGATACTTCCGCCACATTGCAGATTTGAACACCTATGGTCTAGAGCAGGGATGGCCAACCCAAATGATCTTGCGGAAATGCATCATGACTCCGCGGGCCGCATATAAAATCATATATTCCTATATTAGATTTAAACCCACTGTAGACATTTTTTTTGAGTGTTAAATTGAAACATAATGAGTTATTGTTATTGTGTTACTATTTTTCTTACATGTAAACATAGATGATATAATAATAGTGATACTAAACGCACATTGTAAAAAAATATGTAACACTAAATATGAAGTATAAAAATATATAAATATAAATTAAGTTAAAAAAAAAAATGAAATCATTCAAAAATATTTATTTTACTAGTGCGATATGTGTTTCTCCACTCTTCCACTTAGCTTTTGCAAATCGATCTCCATTTGGGTATTTGCACACCGTAATTGCTGTCGTGTCCGTTATGCTTGAGAGAGATTTGTGTTTGGTCAGTTTCATTTTCAATTTCATCACGAGTTCGCAGAATATAACTTAATTATTCTGCGAACTCATAACTGTAAGCTCATAAATAAAACAGGCAATATCTGTCCTATATTCGCAAGAATATTTCTAAATCATTTTCTCTCATCCTTTCGACAGTTTTTTTTTTTTTTTGTTGTTGCTCTAATGCAGCTAGCAAACAGTTAGATAATTGTCTTGGATGCCTTGAGGCAAGCACTGTACTGACGTCACTCACTTAGCACTGCCCAGGAGGTGCGTGTAGCTTGAAGATAAGATAATAAATGATCAAATATTAAAAAGTGCCTTAAGGCGATTTCTTTAATATTTGTAGTATGTTTGCGCAGTAGTATATATAAAAATATCAAAGATAATTAATTTTAATGGTCTTGCAACAATAACTTCATCGGTCGCCCAATAACTCACCAAAAATAAGATTAATGAATTTTACGCTTAATTTCACAAAATCCCTCCCTGATTTCCCACGACAATCAACCAAATCCTTCATTCTTTCCCAAGTGAAGCGATAGGGCAGCATATCATCGATTAAGGACATCATTTTTATACGTCGATTCCAAAGCGTCGGAGGACCGGGAGGAAATATATCACTGGCATTTTAGCGTCAAAGAAACCCTTCACGTCACGTGATATAAATTAAACCTGGGGGAAAGTCCTAAAAAAAAAAAGAAGGAAATCTCAGGCTATCTCAATCACAACGTATCCCTTGAGATCAGAATTGAAATAGGAGCTCAACAGGACAATCTATCAACTGTCATGATGGGTATTTTTTTCCCCTTCTTCCGCCGTTCAAAGTCCAATATAAATGAGGACTGGTCAGTCCGGTGTGACTTTCCGGTGTCAGGCTTGAGATATCTTACGACGCTTTGGGTCGCGCGTGTCTCAAACATTTTGGAAAAGTTTTCAAAAAGTCTCAAACGCCCCCTGTTCACCCCTTTGGGGGAACCCTTCCGTTGGAGATGTTATAAACTCTCTTGTTTTAACGCTGGGTGAATTTCAATGGTCTGTTTTTTTTTGTTCCTCTCAGTTTGGGAAACTATTGTTGTTTTCGATGCCGGATGCCTTTCTAAGTCATTTGCTGCTAGAAATTCAACAGATTCAACGTTACCCAGGCCAGAGAGCAGTACTGGACTTTTACTACATTGTAAGTGTGTTTTGTTTTTTTGCCAGCACAATTTTGAATAGAGAAATATAGGAGGATAATATCACAGAAGTAGGGTAGATGGTAGAAGATGGTCTATCTATTTTTATTCTTAATGCAAATAGAAGTTTATTCCGGGTCACGAATTTGGCTTCGGCTTGGCGAATATTGGCAATGAATTGGGTTTAGTTTGGTTTGTTTGTCGCTCTACGGTCATCTTATTCACACTTTAGGCTAAACAGACCGGGAACTACAGTTTACAGCGGATTCCGAACCACTACAAACACCCATGGCAGCGCCGTGACTCGAACCCGAAACCTGTGGTACCGAGCACCAGAGCGCTAGCCACTCTGCCATTCAGGCCCGCATTGAATTGGGCGTTGCTTGATCTCTGCAACTTTTTGTTGAATTTCGAACGAGGCTCACATAAGAGATATTGTAGAATATGAAAACAGAAACTATAACTAATTTTCGATTAGTTATTTATTAAATTATATTACATTCATAAATGTTTTTATATTTAAAATTACTTATGCTGGATGAATTTCAATGGTCTGGTGACATTTATTCCTTCGGTTTGTGAAACTATTGTTGTTTTCGATGCCGGATACCTTCCTCTAGGTTATTTGCTAGCAGAATGTTAGATATTCTGCAGATTCAGCGTCACCCAGACCATAGAGCAGTACTGTACTTTTTCTACATTGCAGTTACATTTCGCCACTACAATTTTACATGAAGAAACATAGGAAAGAGTCAATTCACAAATACTCACAGAAGATGGATAGATGGTTAAGTAACTCTTCTATTTTTCTTCTTAATAACAATAGAAATTTATTCGGGTTCACAAATTGGAAGTCGACTTTGGCGACAAATTGGTTTTTCCATAGAGACGACAAGGCAGCTTTTTGTTAAGCTACGAATTAGGCTGACTTAAGATATTGCAGAATATGAAAAAAAATTATTATAACTAATTTTAATTAGTTATTTATTACATTATGTTGCATTTATATATGTTATATCTGAAATTACTTCATATACATATGAAACAGCAACCGAAATAAAATGACACTGAAATTATAACATTAAAACCCCGTATTGAAGTTATTGTTATTTTAAATTGACAAACAGTAGCTAAACTTATTTGAATTAATTTATATAATTAACAAACATCATAATTAACAATTGTTAACAAAACTTAAATTTCCAAAATTCCTCTTAAAAATAAAACCTATGTGAAAATAGACAATGAAAACATTTTTTTTCTGGGTTATGTTTATTAATATGTTAATTATGGATTACGTTAATATCCAATAGCAAGTTTTCCAGAAATATTATTCGAGAAATTTAAAAGTTAAAAATATTTCATTAATAAGAAAGAAATTCCTACACGATTTACGAATATTTATCAATATAGATGTTTTAAAATAAAAGTTTATTTACTATCAGTTGCTGAGTTTTTGAAATTAAAATTTTCCCTAAAAGTTTAAACGTTCAGGATATTTCTGAAAGAATCCTTTAACAAATTAACTAATTTTAACTTCTTTTTATTTATATTAACTAACCACTACCACTTAAAAGTAATTGAATTATTCTAAATATTTTATTCACGATCAGTAGCAGAGGTTTTAAAATTAAAATTACCCTACAGGTTTAAATGGAACTGGAGATTCGTTATGGTTCAAGTTCATTGGTAATTTAAAATCAGCCTGCACCTCAATTCAGCAATGTGACTTCCATTCAGTAACTGGTCTCCAATCACTAATTTGTTATTTTTAAAATATTAATATGTTCAATGAAGTTTATATACTGAAAAGTGTGTATTACAGGCTTAGTGCAACTATTGTAAAATATAGTATATTTATATATTATAGTATATATATTATAGTATTAGTATTATAGTATATAAAATGTATGGTATATTTGAATAACCCTGTGTAGAAAATCAGAAACGTTTACTTTTGACAATATTATAATTATAATATGTTTTTATATAATTAGAATCATATAACTGTTTTCTTTTATTGTAATTATAATATATAACCAAAATAATATAACTTGTTTGGTAAAATTGAAGTGATGTGCTAGAAGAAAACATGGTTGGTTAAGAACGACTCAAGGACCTTAAGTTTATGCTTCATTTCTGTAATTGAGTTGAATTTTACTCTGCAAACCTTCCTTAAAACAATTTTTCTACATCATCAAATAGTTAAAAAAACGTTAAATATTACAGACGTCAAATTAAAATGAATAAGTGATGGCTCACGACTTTGGAAAACAATGTAACTAACAAAGTTCTGAAAATTTCTAACACTTCCATAAATTATTCTTGGTGAAAGTCCAAAGCACATCACCAGCAAATGGCATGACTAGTCAATTTTTTTGGTTCCATTTGACTTTCACGTTGTATGTTTATGAAAGAAATTACGTGTCAGAACACTGGTACCACATATCCATTTGTAATGCCGCACTATGTTGGGATCTGGCATCAGTGCCAAAATTCGTTTGGTCGATGTGATAAGTGGTAAATCGCGTGACGTGGCGGGAAAGTTTTCTGTTTTAGAATACAAAGCACGGAACTTAATTGTTTTTGCTCACATTTTATGCTGTCATATGTTTGCCTTTCTTATGCTCTACCTTTGCCGAAAATTGAAAACAATTCTTCTTTCTCATTCCGACTCTCTTTTTTGTTGTTGTTGTTGTTTTTGTATCTTTTTCGTTTTCTATCTTATCCTAAATTCTTTTATGTATTAGTGGGCTGTTTTCATTGAAGGAAGGAAGAAATATTGGATTTTTTGTGCTCAAAGAATCAATTTTTGTTTTCTGTTCTGAAAGTATTTCGACAACAGCGAACATAGAGCTGGTGCCATTGAAAACATTAAATAATTTCTGACTTATTGAACATGAAAATATGGTAACAAGCTGGCTTTTTTATTTCAGGACACATTTGATGTTATTCAGAGAATAATAGTTTCGAAATTTTATTTTAATACACCCCACAATAATATTTTCACAAATTAAAAAAAAAATGCTAATACTAATTTAATAAATATGAATAAAAATTTATTCTAATTTAATAAATATATGAATATTAATCATTAAATATACTACATAAATATTTTCCTATTAAATTTTTTGAATTGAAGAAATATTATATTACTACAAATTTTAAAAATAATTGGCATTATTTATTCATTAATTTAATTTAAAAATATTTATAAATTTAATATTTATATATTATTTATTATTTATTTTATATTTAATAAATATTTATGCTTTATTCGGATTCATAAAATTTAATTATTATTAAAAAAAAATATATGAATATTAATTATTAATTATACTATATAAATATATTCCGATTAAATTTTCTGAATTGAAGCAATATTATTTTCGCAAATTTAAAAAAAAAATATTGTTAATACAAAATTTATACTAATTCAATAAATATTTATATTTTATTTAGATTCATAAAAGTAATTGTAACTACAAAAATTATGTGAATATTAATTATTAAATATAGTACAAAAATATTTTCGTATTAAATTATTTGGATTGAAACATTATTATTTGTAGTACAAAATTTATTCTAATTTAATAAATATTTAAGTTTTATTCAGATTCATCGAATTTAATTATTACTACAAGAAGTATATGAATAATAATCATTGAATGTATTAGATAAATATTTTGCTATTAAAATTTTTGAACTGAAGCAATATTATTTTCCTAAGTTAACTCCTTCAAAGGGGAGGATTTTTTAAGAATCAAAACACGTTATTTTTCAATTATATTTGTTTTTGTGTTATTATTTATAAATTTGGGATTACTTCTGGGAGAATATTTGAGTCGAAGCTTCTTCACATTTGTATGTTGATGACAGAAAACCAGGAAACATCCCACCGGGCAGTTTGATGTCGATCGAAGTTTGTATTGATATACGTCTATCGATCTTACTGTTGATGATTAAACATGTTGTCTAAATCTCTATCGTAAATTTGTTTAAACGTAACTAGTAGATTTATTTAATTTGATAATGTCTTGAAAACTCTAGACGTAATCCTAGACTGATTAAATTTAATAATATCTAAAAATGGTTGACTGATTAAATTGTAAATTGTAGAATGATTTAATTTAATTATATCTAAAAATCGCTAGTAGCACTGGTGTAGTCTGATAAAACTCAATAGTAACTTAAAAAAAATAATCGTAATAGTAGACAAATCACTCTACTATTTAGAAAGTACGTCTACCTTTATATTTACCGTTATGCCCATCATTTATGTCCATTATGTATAACAATAATGTTTACCATTACATGCACCCTTTATGCTTATGATTACCATGTTATTGATAGATTCCTCTTAAGTCAACTAGTCTTAAATCACAGGTTAGATTAAATTGATAGAAATTCATCCCATCATATCTTTCTGCGTAGCAGCTCGAACACATCCTGTCGACTCTTTTTAAACTTAACCAATCCTTGTTTGAAAATCGTAAATTCATTAGAATGGGCGTTCATTACTGGAATAAGTAAATTCATTAGAAAAGTTTTTTTTTTCAAAGCACAGTTAATTTTTTTTTTTTCACTTGTGAGTCCTTCCTCAACCTATTTTTTACTCGATAAGCTTTGAATGCTTGCGAGTGCGAGTTTGAACAAAGCTGGAATAAAAAAGAAAGGCCAATATGTTTCCTTTTAAATTCCTATTGAATAATCAATTTTAATTATTTTGCAATCTGAAAAAGTTAATTAGATTTAATTAATTAGTTCTAAACAATTTTCTCAACTAAATGAGCAAGGAATTTGTCGTCGTTTTATTGAAAGGAAAAAAAGGAACACAGTAGAACCAAATTCGAGGTGATGCATGAAGAAAGACATTTTTTTACAATTCAGAATGAATTAAATTTTCACAATACAGTAGGAAATGAATGTAGCAAATGATAATAATAATAGAATAAAATAGCTCCAACCATTTTCCCTCTATGCAAAAAATATAGCGCTACCTCATAACTTAGCAATGAGTATTTATTCCTAGTGAAGTTCTAAAATCCAATAGAACACAATTATTCTTCGACGTGAAGAGCTATTTCATTTGCGCGCTTTTTATGTTTTTGGCGGCCTGGTGGACTGTTGGCTAGCGCTCTGGCCTTTGGTACCAGAGTCTACAGGTTCGAATCTTGTTGATGGCATGGGTGTTGTTAATGGCTTGGAATTGGGGCCTCATGGCCGAGTGATTAGCACCTGGCGTTCGGTACTACAGGTTTCGGGTTCAAACCGCCGGCGGCGCCATGGATTTGTAGCAGTTCGGAATACATTTTAAGCCGTAGGTACCGGTCTCATAAGATCGGAGACCCTCACAGAGCCCAATCAGATTTCTCTCCCACATCATTCCTAAACTCTAAAAGGGCAACTCCAATCTCTAGGCACAGTGGTATGGTGTGGTGTAGGAATAGCAGTGGGGGATAACTATTTACGGAATCCAAGTTATACTGTAGGTCCCGGTCTAACTTGTTTGCCACTGTTGTTGATAGCCAATTGCCTATCGCTCTAGCTTTCAAACTTCAGGTGTTGAATCATGGAGATGGCATGGATGTATGCTAGTGGTTCGTAATATAAGTTAAACTGTAGGTCCCTTTCTAATTAGCAAAAAGTGTGCAAAAATGACAGTTTATGACAAACCAAAGGAAATGCTGTTATTTGTTCTCAAACAACAAAACCATTATCTTTTCTAATTTTCATACTGTATTATATTTTAATTTTCAAACATCTTGTAATCAAAGCCATTTGCAAATTAGAAAGATAATGCTTTTTGTTGCTTGAATAGCAATAAATGAACGGTTTTGCAACAAAGTGATTAATTGGTTTATTTTGTCACTCTACGGTCATTTTGTGCACACTTTAGGCTAATTAGACAGCGACCTACAATTTAACGTGAATTCCGAACCACTCACAAACATCCGCGCGCTAGCCAATTGGCAATCAGGTTGCAACAAAGTGATTAAGGAATTGAATTTAAAATGCACAATTTGGGATAAAAAGACCACTCAGAGCCAAAATTATGCTCTAAATACTAAAGTAAGATAAGAGTATAAATGAATCCTATACAGATTCAACCATTGTCGAACTTAAATAGCTTCAGTTAACTAATACACACTATTAGAAATGAAATGAATATTGTAGAGTTTAAAACCATCAGCCCACATTAAAAGTTCGCGTTAGTTTGTTTAGTTAATTTATTATTTAATTACCAACTTATCGGATAATTACTTTTTATACAAACAAAAAGAGCAAAAAATGAATGCATTGTTCTCATGCTAGAATCTGCATTGGGTGCTAAACTGTTCTAAATCCAGATAAGGAATTTATCGCGAGCTATCAGTCACCCTTATCAAAACCAGAAGTTCTCTATAAGTGATCGGTCACACGCTGTGAAAAGTCATTAAAGATAATGAATTCAAAATGCTAATGAAGTCGTATTCTCTCTCTCTCCATTTTAATTGCCATTTTTTAAAGAACCCAACTGCAACTGCTGTTTTGGAGCTTGAGAAAATTTAACACGAAAACACTGGATTAGCTGCTGCCTTTTTAGAAGCTAGAAGCTTTCAAGTGAAAGTTTATCAGGATTATGATAATTGCTGATAAAACAATCGGGAAATTCTTTGAAGATTGAATCTGTAATGGATGTTGAAAGTTTTCAAGAGATTCTGTTGAATGAAAGTTTAAGATTTCACTCTGATTTGCATCAAAGTGAGGAGATATATTTAAAATTAATGGCGATTAAATATGATAATATTATAAAGCAAGAGAATCTTTTCAATGTACCACACTTTTATACAAGGGGGATTTTATGTTCCAATATTTATTGATTATGTTCTAATATTGAGTTTTTTGGATTGTTTTCTGCATGATATACAAATGTAAATAATAAACAAGTAGCCCTAAACTTCGTTTCGAGATCAATGATCTCTCTATCTTCACATGATGCTTGATAGTTCGTCACAAATATTATTGGAACACAAGCTCCAACAATAAACCAAAATCACCAAAAATGTACTATGTCTTACTGGAGCACAGATTCAACAATATACCAAAATTACCAAAATGTGGGTTATGTCTTACTGGAGCATCAGATTCAACAATATACCAACAATAGAGCACCAAAATCACCAAAATGTGGGCTATGTCTTACTAAAAGCATCAGATTCAACAATATACCAAAATTACCAAAAGTGGGCTATGTCTTACTGGAACACGCAATTCAACAATATACCAAAAATACTGGAGCATCAGATTCAGCAATATAAAAAAATTACCAAAAGGTGGGCTATGTCTACTGAGCACGCAATTCAACAATATACCAAAATGTGGGCTATGTCTTACTGGAGCATCAGATTAAACAATATACCAAAATTAACCAAAAGGTGGGCTATGTCTTACTGGAGCACGCAATTCAACAATATACCAAAATACCAAAAAAATGTCTTACTGAGCATCAGATTCAACAATATACCAAAATTACCAAAAGGTGGGCTATGTCTTACTGGAGCACGCAATTCAACAATATACCAAAATCACCAAAATGTGGGCTATGTCTTACTGAGCATCAGATTCAACAATATACCAAAATTACCAAAAGGTGGATTTTTATATTATTGGAACACGAGATCCAATAATATACTAAAATCAATAAAGGCTGAGTTATGCAATATTAGATCACGAATCCAACAATATACCGATATCATCAAAATGTGGACTATGCATTAACGGAATACGTGTCCAACAGTGTACCAATATCGTTAAAAGATAGACTATGCATTAACGATGCACGAGAAAATTAGAAAGATAGTCGTTTTATTGATTGAAGAGCAGTAAATAAACAGTTTTGCAGCAAAGTGATTAAAGAAATAAATTTCAAATGCACAGTTTGGGATAAAAATGACAAAATTATGCTCTGAATACTAAAAAGTAAGATAAGAGTATAAATTAATTCTATACAGATTTAAACACTGTCGAACTTAAATAGCATAAGACACACTATCAGAAATGAAATGAATATTGTAGAATTTAAACCATCAGTCCACATTAAAAGTTCGAGCTAGTTTGTTTAGTTAATTTATTACTTAATTACCAACTTATCGCATAATTACTTATACAAACAAAGAGCAAAAATGAATGCATTGTTCTCATGCGCGATTCTTCGTTTTGTTCGAAACTGTTCTAAATCCAGATAAGGAATTTATCGCGAGCTATCAGTCACCCTTATCAAAACCAGAAGTTCTCTATAAGTGATCGGTCACACGCTGCAAAAGTCATTAAAGATAATGAATTCAAAATGCTAATGAAGTCGTACTCTCTCTCTCTCCATTTTAATTGCCATTTTTAAAGAACCCAACTGCAGCTGCTGTTTTGGAGCTTGAGAAAATTTAACACGAAAACACTGGATTAACTGTTGCCTTGCTTAGAAGCTAGAAGCTTTCAAGTGGAAAGTTATCAGGATTATGATAATTGCTGATAAAACAATCGGGAAATTCTTTGAAGATTGAATCGGTAATGAATGTGGAATGTTTTCGAGAGGATTCTGTTGAGTGAAGAGTTTAAGATTCCACCCCGATTTGCATCAAATGAGGAAATATCTTAAATATCTTTTAAAATTGATGATGATTAAATATGATAAATATAAAGCGAGAGAAACAATTTATCGCTTTCAATTTCATGATTTTGAACTTTTATATAATGGTGGGTTTTATGTTCTAATATTGTATCCCACGAATCTTTTAATCCGTAATCAAACACTTTTACTATAAAAATGGACATGAAGTATTCGATAAGTACATAGTAAATACATAGAATTTTGTTGTTGTTATTGTTCTAATGCTGCTGAAAATACTTAGACAGTTATCTTTATGTCCTAAATAAGGACTGGCTGCACCACTTAGCACTACCCAGGGGAGCACTTTTCAGCTTAAAAGATATGCTACGGACGCGAGTAACACTACCCACAACGCTCTACTATCCTATTAGAACGGGACCTACGGCTTAAAGGGGGATTCCGAAGCACTACAAACAACCATGGTACGTCGGAATTAGAACCCGAAACCTGTGGTACCCAGCGCCAAAGCGATAACCACTGACCATCTGGCCTCACATAGAGTTTTGTATATAGGTGGATTTCTAATGCATTCCACTTGTGGTCCAAAATATGGCAATTTTTGTACATAAATGGTTTAGTATGTTAAAGTGACATTTGTTATGAATAGGTAATCGTCTAGCAATATTTATAAATAAATAGGTCTCGTGTTCCAGTAATGCATAGTGCACCTTTTGGTGATTTTGATATTTGTTGAATCTCGTGTTCCATTAAAGCAGGGGTCTCCAAATTTTCCAGCCGTAGGGCCGTACTGTTGATTCCAGTAAGTACCGAGGGCCAAAACCGTTTTAATTTGTCTGCCATTATCGATAATTTCTAGACTAATCGCCGAGTACGCGCTCTGAACAAGCATACGGTTGCTAAATTCGCTGGTTCAATTACTACAATCTCTTTTAATAATTGGTACAAGTAAAATTGATCCACAACTACAAACTATTGTCAGTAAAAATCACAATTACATAAATCTCATTAGTATTTTTTACAAGTGGATACCCCGCGGTTTCATTCGCGTTAATTTAGCTTTTCCGTTCCTGAGCGATTTTCAGGATAAAAATCGTATGTTTGATTCAGGATATATACATTCCAAACATCGATATACATACATATGCGATACTCTTTACCCCAATATAACTACCGAGGGTAAACCGCGAGATGTTCACTGGTTTATAATGTTAGTGAGATTTATTTCAATTATTTGTTAGTTGTTATGCTTAAGTTAAATTTTCTGTGTATTATTCTTATCATTAAGCTTTACCTAGCAAGTAAATAAAACCAAGTTATTATCATTTTGTATTTTTTTATCCAACTTATTACAGCAACAATAAGGTATTCGCTGTCACGGGCCGGATTGATGACACTGGTGGGCCAGATTTGCCCGCGGGTCGTAGTTTGGAGACCCCTGCATTAAAGCATAGGCCACCATTTAATTATTTTAATATATTATTGGATATCGTGTTCCAATATTATAAAATCCACATTTTGATGATATTGGTATATTGTTGGATCTCGAGTTCAGCGATGCATAGGCCCCCTTTATGGTGATATTGGTATATTGTTGGATCTCGTGTTCTAGTTGCCGAAAATGCTGTCTATCTATAACTTTTTGAATTATTTACCACCTGAACTCTTTAACACTCCACTTAACTGTAACCGCAAATCGGTATAAGAATTTTTCTGCCTGGTCTTTAGAACCCTCTTGTTGGTAGTCATCCGTGATAGACATGGATTTTGTGTTTCTGTATTTCTATTATCTTTGTGTGTCATTTTACCGTTGTAATGTGTAAATAAAAGTATTATATTTATTTGAATTGACTAACTACAGTCCGTCCTTTTAGATATCACATTGACAGTACAATTCGCTGAACGGGAAAGGTAAGAGAAATTTTATACGAAAATTTTCTAGTTTGGTGGATTGTTTTGGTGAGGTAAAACTAGTAATGCATAACTCGGCCTTTGATGATTTTAATCACGAACTCCAGCAAAACTGTTTATTTACTGCTCTTCAATCAATAAAACGACTATCTTTTTAATTTTCTCGTGTATCGTTAATTAGAAGATATTGGTATATTGTTGGATCTCGTGTTCAGTTAATGCATAGCCCACCTTTTAAGGATATTGGTATATTGTTGAATATTGTGTTCCAGTAATGCATAGTTCCACTTTTGGATGATATTGTTATAATGTTGGATCTCATGTTCCAATAATGTATAGGCCACCTTTGGGTGATTTGGTACATTGTTGGATTACTTCCGTTAATGCGTAACTCAGCCTTTGGTGATTTTAATATATTATTGATCTTGTGTTCCAATAATATAAAATCCACCTTTTGGTGATATTGGTATAATGTTGACCAACTCACAGGCCACCTTTTGGGGATTTAGTACATTGTTGGATGTCGTGTTCCGTTAATGCATAGTCTACCTTTTTCGTGATATTGGTATAATGTTGGATCTCATGTTCCAGTAATGCATAGGCCTTTTGATGATATATGTATGTAGGATCTCGTGTTCGAGTAACGCATATGCAACGTTTTGGTGATTTGTACATTGTTGATCTCGTGTTCCATTAATGAATAGACCACATTTTAATGATATTGATATATTGTTGAATCTCGTATTGCATAGGCCACCTTTTGATGATGTCAGTACATTGTTGGATTACTTACGTTAATGCATAACTCAGCCTTTGGTGATTTTAATATATTTTTTGATCTCGGGATAAATAAAAAAAACTTTTTTTTATTTTTGTATATTGTTGAATCGCGTGCTTTAGTAAAGTATAGTCCATTTAGTGATTTTGGTTTATTGTTGGATGTTCTGTTTCAATAATATATGTGTCGAATTATCCAACATCAGGTAGAGATTTTGCTGCTACTACTATATTACACCACACGACTTCACTGTATCTACAACTGAGTTGTCCCTATACAGTTTGGGAATTATGTGGGTGAGAATCTGGTTTTCTGTGGCGCTCTACAGTCATAGGACTACACTATAGAATGTAGCAGAAGGGATTCAGTGAGCTTTCCTATGTCGGAAAAAATATTAGAAGTGGTATAAAAAGTTCAAAGAAGGCAGAGAAAGCGTTGAAGACGAAAAGTCCTCTGGTCGACCATCCACCTCAACCGACGAAGCTCAAGTCCAAAAAATTAAAGATAGGGTGATTGCAAACCGTCGATTTACATTTAGAGACCTTGCTGATGATGTTGGAATTTCAAAAGAATCGGTCAATTCCATTTTGGGCCTAAAATGCTCCAAATCTCGATTGGTATCGAAAACACTGAATGCGCCAACTGACACTGCATTGATTCTTCGCGACTTTTTCGCCAAAAATGAAACCCATAACGTTCCACAACCGCCGTATGCCCATCGTTCTACTTCTGGCAATTCCCTAAACTCAAAAGACCACCCAGAGAGTCGATTGAAGAGATTGAACGTGAATCGCCGCGCGATTTGAAGGCCATTCCTTCCGATGACTTTTTATCTTGCATTGAGAATTGAAAAATAAAGTTGGCATAAGTGCATTGTGCCCAGAGGGGATTACTTTGAAGGTGGGGAAATAAATTCGGAAGAATAAATAAAGAGTTTTTGAAAAAAAAATTGGTCTAACTTTTTGGGCATAGTAGTATATAATAAATATTTGGATTTTAGAAACAAATGTATTTTTAAATGTTTGTCAGTTATTGCATAAATAATTCCGAAATTTAACGAAATCTTTCTATTTCATAAATACATAATTTTTCATGCTTCCCAGCTTGCTTTCCTTTAATTCTGAAATAAGATCATTATTCATATTCGTTTGTCGGACATATGGCGTTATTAATAAACAATCCATCATCAAGATAACACGGAAATCCTTTTGAATAGTGCTAACCCTCTTTAAGTAGTGCACATTTTGCTATTTGTGACAGTTTTCTTCATAAATCTTCGTCAATTTATGAAAGGGAAGTTCTTTGGCTTTATTCTTTGAAATAGCTTTCTGGCTTTCTGATTCAGTGAATTTCCAGTCTGTTTGTTTCTTAATACTGCTTATTTAATAAATTTATTACTTATATTAGGGGATACTTAGAGAAATGGATGTGTTTCCTAAGCAAGGAATATTGATATCCTAGATGTGTGTGATGATTGGTATGCGCTGTTGTTGTTGACGACGATTGATATGTTAGAACAGGGGTGGCCAAACCAAATGATACTTTGGAAATGCATTGTAACTCCGCGGGCCGCATATAAAATTATATATCCCCTTATTAGATTTAGACCCACTACAGATATTTTTTTGAGTGAATGATTGAAACATAATGATTTATTATTTTTGTGTTTACTATTATTCTTGCATGTAAACATAGATAATATAATAATAAGGATACTTAACTCACATTGTAAAGAAACATATAACACTAAAAATGAAATATAAAAACATTTAACGAAAAAAAAATTGAAATCATGAAAAAATATTTATTTTACTAGTGTGATATTTGTTTCTCCACTCTTTCGCTTAGCTTTTGCAAATCAATCTTAAATTGGGTAAGTTTTGCACATCGTAATGGGTGTTGCATTGTCCGTTATGTTTGAGCGTGTTTTGTACATGGTCAATTTCATTTTGAGGAAAAACGATACTCAGGTGTAAGTTCAACCAAAGTTCTAATTTCTCAAATTAAAAAATTCTTTTTTGTGCAGTGTTATAAAAATTAATTTTTGATTCTGATGTTTCAAAATGTGATTTTATCGATTAGGGAGAATATTACGACGATTGTTATATTAGACTATGCAAACCAGTTCTATTTGGAGATATTCTGAGACCGACTTGAATATGTTTCGAAAATTTGAAATCAAACAAATGGAAACGATTGTTTTTAAATTACTAATATCGGCTTTCAAAAGACATGGATGTAAGTGTTTTCTTTCTTTTGCATATTTGATGTAATTTATGTGGATGCCCAAATAATATAGGACTATGACGGCAACGATCGATGTAATGTACGCGATTCTTATATTAGACTATGTACGGCGTTTAATATCTACGATTTATATCGATATAGGGATAGATGTACAGCGATTGACATATTAGGACTATGATTCACTGGTTGACCAATGATAGCCTGTTCAACAACTCTCAGCTCAGTGGTAAAATGCGAAACTAGCATGCAAAGATTTGTATAGCATCATCACTTTGCAATTACTGTTCTCAGAAACGACTACGTTTGGTGAACATTGTTACAGTGTGTATAAAAAAACAATGAAAAAAGGCTCATAATACATAATTTTTAAGATAAATCTAATTATGAATTTTAAGTGAATTTTTATAATCAATTCTTTTTTTTTTCAACTATATCAAATTGTTCACAGGTGAAATATTTTATCAGAAAACCTCAATATCAATCAATTAAGACGTATGGCTATTTAATCATAATTTAAAGACGAATTCAAATGGAAATTTCAAAAGTGTCGTATGCAGTTAGGTAATTAGATTGTAACTGGTAACTTTAGGTATTTGAGGCACAGGTTGGAAAACACACAGCTTTATTTACACACGCACAATCATCACACATAATTAAACACGTATAATAAGTAAGTCATTTAAAAGACATATAATTATAGATTCCCGGAAGAATTCCACTTCTTAGCCGAAATATCGATACTCCGGTACGCACGCGCAGGGTTCGGGAAAGTTACTTTCTTTACGGGTGAGTTTCTGTAGGCCAACTTATACTCAGAGTTGAGTTAAATATATTTAATCTTCGGATGAAATACTATAAACTAAATGTTTCTCAACAGAAGCACTTGTACTTCGTCTCGGGTGAGAGTCTCGAGGCATACTAACCATTTCGCCTGAAGGCCACAGGAGGACTAAGCACGGTTACAAAAGGTCATAAAAATTTAATTGCAAGGAACAGAACGTTTTACAAATAAAGACAGTCTAAAAAGGTCTATGCTTGTTTTGATTTGTAAGTATCATAATTCATTTTGTAACAACTTTTTCCAATTAAATTTCTAGCATTTAATTCAAATTTCGAGCTAGTGTATTTTCTTCTATTTCGTCAAACCATAAATCATTTCATTTTAAAATTCATCCTAGGCATTAAATAAATTAACGAATTACACCTACGAGATTCTGCACACTTATCATTTGATTTGTTTTGTAAATATTTAATGAATAATAAAGCCTAATTAAATTATAATAATCCCTTTCAGTTCCCTTTTGTAAAAGAATAAAGTTCGAAATTTACTGTCTTTTTCTAAAAGCAATAATTCAAACTTTATTTAACTACGTATAAAAGTACAAAATAATTAAGCGAATTCAGACATAAATTCTTTTAGCATTTTTATAACAATTGATCTGAGACAAAATATAATGAATTGAGAATTAAAATTCTCAAAAGCGAAACGTTCACTGACTATGAAAACAAATATTAATTTTTTTAAATGTATGAATAATTTATTGGGAGACTTCAAACGACTCGGTCTGAATGTATAGATAATGAAATCAATATGGGAGGAAATATTCTATAGTCTGCTCATTTCATTAGTTGTGTCATTTCTTTATTGACGAAATATATTACAGTGGTATTAAAATGGATATTTTTTAATCATCTGATATATTTAATAACTCATAGTTAAAGCTTTATAATAAAAGCAATATATTAATAGTTTATTTGACTACTATAATGTTCCTGTAAAATATAAAATTCAATTATTTTGAACAATTTTTATTCGTTCTTTTAATTGAATAATATATTTCCAAAATTGAATTGAATTTATCAGGCTTTCTCCCATATCCACAAAGTCATCAAAAAAGATATAATTTCTGCTTTTTTTTAAATTATTTGGTTTGGTTTGATGTTTGAAAATGTCTCTAAAATTTTTTTGTGAAAAGAGTTTTCAAGAGTTTTGAAAATTTATTATTCATTTTATTGCTATAAGATTTTATTAAATATACTTTTTAGCAATAAAATGAATAATAAATTTTCAAACCTCTGTTGAGAAAAATATTTAGATGTGATTATGAAACCACACGGTGGGGATTGTTACAGCGTGAATAGCGCTCTGGCTATTGTACCACAGGCTTTGGGAGTTAGGGTGGCGATGGCAATGATGTTTGTTAATGGTTCGGAATCCACTTTAAACTGTAGGTCTCGATCTATTGAGGTCCTCATGGGCACAAGATGACCATAAATGAGAGTGATAAACCAAACCTCTAAACTGGACAAATGCAGGATTACTCTAAATGTCTTCTGGTTAGCATTCATATCCCTTCGTCACCATCGTTTGACTGCTCATGGGCCTACATATGTGGAATACAAGGCCAACGATGTGCTAAAAAATCAGGTTTGCGATTTTCCACTGACATGCATTGCAATCGCTGCTTTTAGAAACAAAAATAAACGATGGCATTTATGATAGCATTTGTAAGCGTGTCTTTCCACATCGACATCTCGTGTATACAACAAGTAAATATGCACTCAAGAGCAAAAATTACCAGGACCACCTGTCAATAACGTGAGTTGGCTTCCACCTTTGGCGCGCAACACAGCTTCAACCGGCCTTGGCATGGATTAATACCAGTTAAATACCACTTCCACCTGATCACGTGCCTTCCACGTCATCCAGGCGAGTTCATTGCAAAATGTAGGGGTGGTCATAATGTTTTGGCTCTTGGTGTATGAATAACCTTTTTAAAATTATGTCCTCCTTGAATGCTTGTTAGAGTAAGTAAGAAACACGAGACCCATTGATGTGCATCAATATAAAAAAGAATGAATTAAGAGTTCAATTCCTCTCTTGTTGGTAGCAATAGTTGCTATATGTTATGTCACATAAGTCCACCAACAGGTGATGAGATGGAACTGACTTCCTGGAAGTGTTAGGAGTAACTAACCGTGTTTGTTTATAGTATGGGAGAAACCCGAAAACTCCCTCCAGGTTTGTGACTATTGGTATGAGATGTTGCTTTGGCATATTGTCAAAATCGTTATCTAGTAGCCTCGTTTCAGAAAGCAATGACTTCAATGGACATTACCAGCGGATACGAACCTGAGTCCTGCATTCGATCTGCACCGTTGCCATTTTGGGCAAGAAATTTGCATTAATTTTATATGTTATAATATTTCTTTGTAATGCTATTGGCCGTGAATACATCATATCATTTTTAAAATTATGGCGAAAAAATTGTGTCGATAGTAAACTCCATATGTTTAGTTAAATCTTTCTCTTTCTCGAAATATAGGTTTTATTTTCTGTAAAAAAGATTAAAGGATACTGTCAGCACTTTTCGTATTGGCCAGATGAAAATCCAGCACCTGTCAGCTCCAGCGCTCGTTAATCCAATCAAATCCCCGAACACCACCTAGACGGGTTAAAAGCCCTCTTTTTCAATCGAGTTACAACAGCTAGCCGTTCCTGAGGCCAAACTGGGAGAACTCAGTCTATTTTCAATCGTCAGGAATTTTCTACTTTCAGAATATGATTGATTTCCTAGGTTGAAAGGAATTAAATGGAGCTATTTGTTGTGTAGTACTCTTCTATTCAGTCGTAATTCAATACATTACTTCGATTAGAAAAATCAGTAGGTGTGATAATTTGTTGTGTAGTACTTTCCGTGTTCAGTATTAAAATCAATACATTACTTCAATATTAAAAGTGGAAAATATGTAACTGTTATAATTTTTTGTCTAATGAGGTATTAGTATTGGTATGTTTCAATGCTTAATTTAAATACATTACTCTGATTTAAAAATCAATAGTGTCTGATAATTTGTTGTGTAGTACTTTCCATGTTTTGGGTCTTAATTCAGTACATTACTATTAAAGTATTGGATTAAAAATCAATATCTGTGATTATTTTTTTTGTGTAGAACTTACTCAGTTCCAATATTAAATAATGCATTACTTCGATATTAAAATATTGCATTGGAAAATCTGTATCGTTTGTTGATTTGTTTGTGAAGTATTTCCACATATATACTATAAACTATATTGTGTAGTACTTCCACCAATATTATATAAACACATATACTCTTAGTAGACTGTAAAAAAAACTCAACACTTTTTATTCGAAAGCCAAACGTATTCCTGCCCTGGTTACATTTCTTTCTCCTTCCAGCCAACTTACGCCCACGCAGTGACAGGATGTTTACATTAAGGGCGCTGGCTTCCACTTCGATTTTTTTTTTTTTTTTTTTTTTTTTTTACATATTATGCATGTGGAGCTATTTAGCCAGGAGGCAACAATATTATTATTGAACTGTTACAGATACATGCGTTGCGTTATTGAAGTACCGATCCCTGGTCTTTTTGTACCATCAGCGAGAGACTGCACCCAGACCTGAGAGGAAACGGACTCCGAGTGAAATATAAAAAAACCGAGTTATCTCGGGTCTTGAGGGAACTTAAGGAATCTTGAGGAACTTGATGTTCCCCTGCACTGGGAATCAATTCTGGGTACGCCAAAAATTCATTTCCTGGTAATATGTGTTGTATTCAACTTCAAAGCAGTTTCGCAGCAATACGTAAC
>BPLR01003406.1:0-112508 GCA_021605095.1 Caerostris extrusa
CTAAAATATCATGTCTTAGAACGACAACCAATCGATGTTACCTCCTGTCCAATCAAGTTCATTTATCTGGTGGAAAAACACCTCAATTTCGAAAGTATTTGTGCCGTATTCCTAGTCATTCTAATAATGATGTTTAAGATGATATCTAAGATAAGACGATAATCTTTCGAAATGCTATTATACAATGAATTTTAGAATGGCCTGAAATGTAAAGCTCCCATCTCATCTTCCGTAGTTTGAAACTTCATGAAATGCATAATTAGAGAACTTCTATTCTCTTCTATTCAAGACCAGCAGTAAATAACTGTTATTAATAACTTATGTCCGATTCGTTGTTTAAACTAGTAGTGAGTTAAGGATCGATACAATGGTGTAGTTTATTACTGCCACTACTTTTAAAAACGAGAAATATTATGAGGATTTTAAGAGTTTTCGTGAGTATGTAATTATGGCAACAATTCCGTCATCAGGATTCTAATTATATTTCATCTGATCAGTACACATTTTTTTTGGCTATCTGAAAATGATTTGAGATTTTATTTTACCCTTAAAGAATAATTTATTCGTGAAAAACATAAAAAATATTAATAATTCATACACTAAAAAAAAAAAAAAAACAGTCATAAAAATTTTATTGTAAATTTTGTAATCATTGATATTTATTGAATTTTTCAAAAATATCATTCAAAGAGGGCGTCACAAATTAAGCACAAAAAATATTAATATTTTTTTTTTTTATCTTAAAACTAAATATCACTAAATAGTAAATTCAAATATATATATATATATATATATATATTTGGGCTCATTGCAACCCAATATAATATTGCGTGTAATCTCTAGCAGCTTTACAAACACGATAGAGATATTCCATGGTGAAACTGCTGATTTTTATAATTTCAGTTGGCTGCAAATCCCATATAATGTGTCACGACAGTGCGAAGATCATGCATGTTTTGCGGAAAACTAATCAGTGCAGCAATTTGTTGGGCTATTATTCGCCAGCAAATTATATATATATCTGTATCCTATTGTAGGATAATAGGATGATAGTCACTAACTGTACGTACGTAAGGTGAACAATTGAACCAAGAATGTTGTCTATACATAATTGAGCAATAACAGTAAATCTTGGGAAGATATATAAATCAATGTAGCCAATACAGATATCTACACATGCATATACGCTGGCATATATGCATATACACATGCATATACTCACATATTTCACTAATGAATACGACTTTGATATTCCCATCTCCCACTTTAAAACCAAATTTAGACTTATCAGTAGAGATTATAGATCTCATTTGATTTACACTCCAAATCCTACGTCAATGCTTAATTAATATCATTTAGATACGTGGCTGCTGAATTACAACTTTCATTTAGATAGTGTGGTGTGAGCAGTAGTTTTTCTTGATATCCTCAATGCACAGTTGATTTATATTTAAGTCATCCAACTTCTGTACAAGACAAAGTCTGAGATTGGTTGTGCATCTGTTCTGGGATTACTGTTGTTATCAGTAAGCAGTGGTCGTATGTACCACTTAATAGCTATGTTGTTTCTTATATGCATCTTATAGAAGCTACTTTTGAGTGATACATTCCGCAGTCTATGAATTACAGAAAGATTGATAATCAATATTCTATAAAATGGCTGCCTCCAAACATCATTATGCATTTTTTACTTGCAAAAACGATAGGTTCTTTAAAAACATGTTTTCTACCATGCGTTCAATGATATTAGACGACCATTTATTTTAACATTATATTCTGATAAAGTTTTCCTTTTACATATAATTCGAAATTTTTATGAAGATTCTAATTTTTCTTCTTTTTACTTAGTCTTTGGAAACTTGTTTATTTCGCATATTAAATAAAATACGAGCAGACATACCAAAATTACACTTATATACCAATATTACCCTTATGCGAAAAACTAAAATTAACTGTTTAACTATAAGTTGCAAATAATTAGTTTGTTCACCATGGATTTAACGGTTAACTTAATTGTCTGAGTAAATGCATTTTTAATTAATGAGTTAAGTTTCTTGACTTATGTAACTTTCACATTTGCCTTTTAACTCATGATATTCTCCTTAAACATATGCTTCTCAAATTGAGTAATTGCTTCTTGTGTTATAAATGCGAATGCTTTAACACTTAATATTTATACTGTAATTAGGAAGTTCCTTTATCATATGAAATGATGTCTGAATGTCTCTATTAATAGAAATATTCCGCAGCTTGAAAGTAGTTGTATACATTTAATTTTCTACTACAAAAAGATTTACTGTATGTTCATTACATTTTCTGGGTTATTTATACTATATAACATAACACAAATAATTCCTACAGGTTTTCTTAAAATGAAATTTGCTCACAATTATTAAGTGCAAATTTTAATTTTACTCATAATGTATAAGCAACATTTTCTTAAGGTATTTCTTATTAAGTGCATTGTGTCCGGATGGGATTACTTTGAAGGCGAGGAAATAAATTTGGAAGAATAAATAAAGAGTTTTTGAAAAAAATGATTGGTCTTACTTTTGGGCACACTGGTATTCCATAATATTTCAAGTAGCACCTCTATTTTAGAAAGTGAATTAAAACTGTTCTATAAATATTCCAAAAACTGTAACATGCAGAGCCATATTTGAAGGAAACTCATATCAACAGGAATAAATATTTATTAAAATCTTTGCGACTTCGTGCGTTAACGTAAGATCTTTTTCAATGTTACGAAGGTTGAAAATTTAATTAGTAAAAAAAAAAAAAAACGTAAAGTAAGCAAGGACTTAACTTTATTAAACATTATTTAGCTTTATTAAATATTCATCGAAATAGTGATGTTGACACGAAAAAAAAATAATAAGAACGAAAAGCAAAAAAATAAAATTGAAGACTGAATTTTAATCTATAATTTTGTGAAATTCTTTTAGAGAGTAAATTTTAATTTTTTTATGTAGTACTACTTGGTTTTAATGATTTATCGTTTATGTATTTGAACTAAATTTGTGCAATGCAAAAATTATTAATCAAATTGTAATTAAAATTGAATTTCTGCATTAAATAGAATTAAGTATGTCCTGTTGAGCTTTCTGAAATGGTTAAAATTTATATTGTTCAGCTCCTCCCAAGACAAAAAAAATGGGTATTTGCAAAATCCTTTATTATATATATATATATATATATATATATATATATATATATATATATATATATATATATATATATATCAGGAGTTGTGTATATATATGGAGTATTGTTTTACCATAAAGAATACAATCTTCTGTAAGAACCATTTACGTGACTTGAGAAAAATTATAACATATTTAACATTACTCAGAATACCTAATATGTAGAATTCTACGTACATCAAAAAGAAAGACGTAGTAAAATATTATCAAAATAATTTTTATAGTTAACATTCTATATCTGAGTGTTATAGTAAAGAAAATCAAATAAACTCCATTTAAGATTGTCTAAGCGAGATTTTTTTTTACCACACTCCTATTTAATATGTTTGTTTATCAAAGCATTAAACAAACATAAAATAAAAATTACCATTTTCCTTGTTGTTGGACTTTACAATAGTTCTGTTCAGGTTGAAGTAACTATTTTATTAATCTGTCTATAATTATCATAAGTTTCATTTCATTTTTCTTGTATTAGGGTATAAATATAAATTGGAATTCATCATATTTTATTCTTAATAACATTTAACATTTGCGAAATCAATATCAAGAGTAAATTATCGATGAACAATATTTTACTCCTCATCTCCACAATGCATTCCATTAAAATTAAAAGAATGCAAATCGTGAGAAATCTATGATATTGAATATTACTTTACAATTAACTATATTTCTCTTTGTAATAATATATTTAGGATATAAATATAAATACGAAAACTGGAATTTATCTTTTTTGTTCTCAAGGACATTTAACAATAACAAAAACAATATCAAGCACAAATTATCGATGAACACTATTTACTCACCATTCCATTACAATTCCAAAGAATGCAAATCGTGAGATATCTATGATACCGAATATAACTTTTACAATGAACAATCTTTCTCTTCGTAATAATATATTTTTTATATTAAGATATAAATATAAATACTAAAATTGGAATTTATCATATTTTATTCTCAATGACATGTAACATTTGCAAAATCGATATCAAGAACAATTTTCGTTGAGCAATATTTTACTCATCATTCCATTAAAATTTCAAAGAAGGCAGAGAGAGAGAAATCTATGATACTGAATATTACTTTACAATGAAAAATCTATCTCTTTTCTAATAATCGAGGGAAAACACGGTTGAACACCACCCAATCGATGGGTAAGAACTTTGTTGGAAGAACAAATCAGAACAAGGGGATGGAAGTGGAGGCAAATACCACACGCACACATTCCTACTCTTTTATTTCTATTATGTCTCTTTTGTAAACTGTAGCAACTAAACTTTGTAAACTCCAGCAACTGCTCCCGGTTTACAAAAGTTCATTTTTCAGGTTGTGATAAATTTTTAGTAGAATCACAGTGGGGGTATATATATAAATATAAATGGGCAATTTGTCTTCTTTATGACATTTAACAAACAATACCACATATATATATATATATATATATATATATATATATGTGGTATTGTTTACCATAAAGAAGACACTGTTTACCCTATAAGAAACCATTTACATGACCTGAAAATTATAACATATTTAACACTACTCACAATACTTAATTAGTAGAATTCTACACAGTATCCATCAAAAAAGAAAGAAGTTGTAAAATCTTACCAAAATAATTTTTATAGTTAACATTCTATGTCTGAGTGTAAGAATGGTTATTATATATAGTTTTTAATATATAGTTATAGTAAAGAAAAACAGAAAACTCCATTTTTGATAGTCTAAGCGAGATTTTTTATCACAATCTCTATTTAATGTGTTTGTTTATCAAAGCAATAAACAAATAACAAAAGAAAATAAAAATGTCCATTTTCTTTTTTGATAGAGTTTACGATAGTTCAGTTCATGTTGAAGTAATTAGTATTTTAATCATCAGTTTTATTTAATTTTTCTTATATTATGGCATAAATATAAACACAAAAATTGAAATTTAGCATATTGTATTCTTAACGGCATTTACCACTTGCATAATCAATATCAGGAACAAATTATAGATGAGCAATATTTTACTCATCATTCCATTAAAATTCCAAAGAATCGCAAATCGTGAGAAATCTATGATACCGAATATTACTTTACAATGAAAATTCTTTTCTCTTTTCTAATAATCGCGTGAAAACACGGTAGAACACCACCCAATCGATGGGTAAGGACTTTGTTGGAAGTACAAATCAAACAAGGGGGCTGGGAAGTGGAGGCAAATACCACACGCATATTCACGCACAGCATTCCTTCCCTTTCATTTCTATTCTGTCTCTCTTCCATGCGTGATCGAAGCGGTACAAGGGGTTAAAGAGTGCTTAGTTTGTGATGTTCCCTTTTTCCTGTAACCCGATCGCGAACTCTATTGATAGCACGCAGACCCAGTTTCGTAAGGCTGGAGCGTATTTTCCTTGTTTCAGGCATCTCTGGGTTTGATTTTTGTTTTGGTGCAACGCCGAAGTGCTGTTCAACAAGATGCGTTAATGGAGGTTTAATGGGTTGAAGGGAAAAGAAGTGGAGAATTTTTTTTTTCTTCTTCTTGTTCTTGGGCCTAGGTTTCCACTGGCGATGGAAAAGAACTGGGGTATTTATTAAGTCTAACAGCTGCACTGAAAGTTCTTTTTTATTTTTCCCTATTTATTTCTTGAGGTAAATTGAGTGCATTTGGTTTGGAACTAAAAGTACATATAGATTTTTTTTCAAGAATTGGGAAGAGATGTTTGTGATAATTAGATTAGTTTTAATGCAAGATAATTTTGATTTATTTTTAAACATTTGGTTTTGTAATGAATGAAATTATTACGTCATTTGAATTACATGGTAAAATTTTATGCGAACTTACTAATGTATCTCTTTTTATGATAAATAAATATTGAATGGTGTTTAATCTTATTGATGTAATGATCGCATATTTATGGTTTGTTTCTTAAATATTAAGTAAGAATTTAAATGAAAATCTTTATAGTTTTTAATGACGATGGAAAAGAACTCGGGTATTGTAAAATCTTACCAAAATATTTTTTATAGTTAACATTCTATATATGGATGTCATAGTAAAGTCAAAACTGAAAGCTCCATTTTTCGATTGTTTAAGCCAGATTTTATCCCAATCGCTATTTAACTTGTTTGTTTATCAAAGCATTAAATAAATCCCAAAAAAATTGATCATTTTCATTTTTGTTAAAGTTTACAATAGTTCATTCAGGTAAAATAATATAAATTTTTAATCAGTCCAGTTTCTTATCAGTTTTATTTTATTTTTTTCTTATATTATGATATAAATACAAAAATTGAAGTTTAGTATATTTTATTCTTAATGACATTTAACAGGCAAAATCAACATAAACAAATTATCGATGTATTTTACTCATCATTCCATTAAAACACAGAATGCAAAATCAGAAATCTATGAACAATATTATTTACAATGAAAATCTTTCTCTTTTCTTAATCGCGTGAAACACGGTAGAACGTCATTCCATTAAAATGGAAGAAAAATCAGAACAAAAGCAAATACCACACGCACACATTCCTTCCTCTTTCATTTCTGTTATGTCTCTTTTGTAAATCTAGCAATGAAACTTTGTAAATTACTCTAGCAACTAAACTTTGTAAACAGCTCTAGCAACAGTTTACAAAAGTTTATTTCAGATTGTGATAAATTTTTAGCAGAATCATAATAAGTTTTATTTCAGTTTTCTTATATTAGATATAATTATAAATAATAAACTGAAATTCAGCATATTTTATTCTTAATGACATTTAACAACTGCAAAAACTGCAAATATATATGGGGTATGTATGTATATATCCCCATATATATAAGTTGAATATATATATGGGGCATTGTTTACCATGAAAAATGACACTATTCTTTAAGAACCATTAACATGACCGGAGAAAATTATAACATATTTAGCATTACTGAGAATACTTAATAAGTAGAATTCTACACAGTATCCATCAAAAAGAAAGCTGTTGTAAAATCTTACCAAAATTTTTTATAGCTAATATTCTATATCTGAGTGTAAGAATAGTTATTACATACATTTTTTTATTATATAATAGTAAAAAAAGAACAGAAAATTCCATTTTTGATTGTCTGAGCGAGATTTTTAAAGCAATCACTATTTAATGTGTTCCATTTATAAAAGCAATACATAAATCATAAAATAAAATAAAATGGCCGATTTTTTATTGTTTGAGTTTATAATAGTTCAGCTCATTTTAGGCAATTATTTTTAATCAGTCAAGAATTCTTATAAATTTAATTTTATTTTCCTTCTATTAGGATAAATATAAATACGAAAATTGGAATTCATCATATTTTATTCTTAATGACATTTAACACTTGCAAAATCAATATCATGAACAAATTATAAATGAGCAATATTTTACTCATCATTCCTTTAAATTCCAAAGATTTGCAATTCGTGAGAAATCTATGATACCGAATATTACTTTTACAATGAAAAATCTTTCTCTTTTCTAATAATCGCGTGAAAACACGGTAGAACACCACCCAATCGATGGTTAAGGACTTTGTTGGAAGAACAAATCAGAACAAGGGGGCTGGGAAGTGGAGGCAAATACCACACGCATATTCACGCACAGCATTCCTTCCCTTTCATTTCTATTCTGTCTCTCTTCCATGCGTGATCGAAGCGATACAAGGGGTTAAAGAGTGCTTAGTTTGTGATGTTCCCTTTTTCCTGTAACCCGATCACGAACTCTATTGATAGCACGCAGACCCAGTTTCGTAAGGCTGGAGCGTATTTTCCTTGTTTCAGGCATCTCTGGGTTTGATTTTGTTTTGGTGCAACGCCGAAGTGCTGTTCAACAAGATGCGTTAATGGAGGTTTAATGGGTTGAAGGGAAAATAAGTGGAGGAATTTTTTTTTCTTCTTCTACTTCTGCTTAGGTCTAGGTTTCCACTGGTGATGGAAAAGAACTGGGGTATTTATTAAGTCTAACAGCTGCACTGAAAGTTCTTTTTTTTTTTTCTCCTATTTATTTCTTGAGGTAAATTGAGTGCATTTGGTTTGGAACTAAAAGTACATATATATTTTTTTTTTGAAGAATTGGGAAGAAACGTTTGTGATAATTAGATTAGTTTTAATGTAAGATGAATAAACATTTATTTTTAATTACATGACACGATAGGATTTTATTTTTGTCCTAAATAAGTATTGAATGAGAAAATGTAATTTGTGCCCAGTTTTTTGATGCAATGATCAAATATTTAGGTTTTTTTTTTTTTTTTAATATTAGTAAGGTGAATGAAATATCTTTGTAATTAACATTCTATATCTGAGTGTAAGAATAGTTATCATATGTATTTATTATTATATAGTTATAGTAAGAAAAAAATCAGAAAACTACATTTTTGATTGTCTAAATCAGATTTTTATCACAATCACTATTTATAGTGTTCGTTTAGCAAAGCATTAAATAAACCAACAGAGAAAATAATTGCTATTTTTCATTTTTGTTAAAGTTTACAATAGTTCATTATAGATTGTGGTAAATTTTTATTAGAATTCTCATATGTATTCTCATATGTTTTATTTTACTTTTCTTATATTAGGATATAAATATAAGTACGAAAATTGAAATTAAACACGACATTTACCACTTGCAAAATCCATATCAAGAACAAATTATCGATGAACTGTATTTTACTCATCATTCATTAAAATTCCAAAGAATCGCAAATCGTGAGAAATCTATGATACCGAATATTACTTTACAATGAAAAATATTTTCTCTTTTCTAATAATCGCGTTAAAACACGGTAGAACACCACCCAATCGATGGGTAAGGACTTTGTTGGAAGAACAAATGAGAACAAGGGGTGTTGGGAAGTGGTGGCAAATACCACACGCATATTCAGGCACAGCATTCCTTGCCTTTCATTTCTGTTCTGTCTCTCTTCCATGCGTGATCGAAGCGGTGCAAGGGGTTAAAGAGTGCTTAGTTTGTGATGTTCCCTTTTTCCTGTAACCCGATCACGAACTCTATTGATAGCACGCAGACCCTGTTTCGTAAGGCTGGAGAGTATTTTCCTTGTTTCAGGCATCTCTGGGTTTGATTTTGTTTTGGTGCAACGCCGAAGTGCTGCTGTTCAACAAGATGCGTTAATGGAGGTTTAATGGGTTGAAGGGAAAAGAAGTGGAGGAATTTTTTTTCTTACTTCTTCTTGTGCCTAGGTTTCCACTGGCGATGGAAAAGAACTGGGGCATTTATTAAGTCTAACAGCTGCACTAAAAGTTCTTTTTTTTTATTCCTATTTATTTCTTGAGGTAAATTGAGTGCATTTGGTTGGGAACTAAAAGTACATATAGATTTTTTTCAAGAATTGGGAAGAGACGTTTTGATGATAATTACATTAGTTGTAATGTAAGATGAATAAACATTCATTTTTAATTACATGACATGATAAGATTTTACTTTTGTCCTAAATAAGTATTGAATGGGAAAATTTAATTTGTGCCTAGTTATATTGATGAAATGATCATATATTTATGGGTTTTCTTAAATATTAGTAAGTTAAATGAAATATCTTTATAATTAACATTCTATATCTGAGTGTAAGAATAGTTATCATATATATTTATTATTATATAGTTATAGTAAGGAAAAATTAGAAAACTCCATTTTTGATTATCTAAGTCAAATTGTTATCACAATAACTATTTAAAGTGTTCGTTTAGCTAAGCACTAAATAAACCAACATAAAAAATAATTGTCATTTTCCTTGTTGTTAAAGTTTACAATAGTTCATTAGAGTTTGTAGTAAATTTTTAATAGAATTCTCATATGTTTTATTTCACTTTTCTTATATTAGGATATAAATATAAGTGGGAAAATGAAATGAAACATATTGTATTCTTAACGACATTTAGCACTAGCAAAATCAATATCAAGAACAAATTATCGATGAGCAATGTTTTACTCATCATTCCATTAAAAATTCCAAAGAGTGCGAATCGTGAGAAATCTATGATACCGAATATTACTTTACAATGAAAAATCTTTTCTCTTTTCTAATAATCGCGTGAAAACACGGTAGAACACCACCCAATCGATGGGTAAGGACTTTGTTGGAAGAACAAATCAGAACAAGAGGGTTGGAAGTGGAGGCAAATACCACACGCATATTCACGCACAGCATTCTTTCCCTTTCATTTCTGTTCTGTCTCTCTTCCATGCGTGATCGAAGCGGTGCAAGGGGTTAAAGAGTTCTTAGTTTGTGATGTTCCCTTTTTCCTGTAACCCGATCACGAACTCTATTGATAGCACGCAGACCCAGTTTCGTAAGGCTGGAGCTTATTTTCCTTGTTTCGGGCATCTCTGGGTTTGATTTTGTTTTGGTGCAACGCCGAAGTGCTGTTCAACAAGATGCGTTAATGGAGGTTTAATGGGTTGAAGGGAAAAGAAGTGGAGGAATTTTTTTTTCTTCTTCTGCTTAGGTCTTGGTTTCCACTGGCGATGGAAAAGAACTGTGGTATTTATTAAGTCTAACAGCTGCACTGAAATTTCTTTTTTATTCCCCCCTGTTTATTTCTTGAGGTAAATTGAGTGCATTTGGTTTGGAACTAAAAGTGCATATAGATTTTTTTCAAGAATTGGAAAGAGAGGTAGTGATAATTAGATTAGTTTTAATGTAAGATATATAAACATTTATTTTTGATTACATGACAAGATAGGATTTTAATTTTGTTCTAAATAAGTATTTAATCGGAAAATTTAATTTGTGCCTATTTTTATTGATGCAATGATCACATATGTATGGTTTGTTTTTTTAAAACTAAGTAAAAGGATGAATCTTTTTTTTTTTGTTTTTCATGAGGCTAAGTTTTCACTGGCATTGGAAAAGAACTGGAGTATTTATTAAGTCCAACAGCTGCACTGAAAGTTTTTCCTATTTTTTTCTTGAGTGCATTTGATTTGGAACTAAAAGTAATACATGTAAATTTTTTTTTCAAGAATTGGGAAGAGAAGTTTTTGAGCTAATTAGATTAGTTTTAATGCAAGATAAATAAATATTTATTTTTCATTATGGTTGGTTTTGAATGGAATAAAATCAACCTTATTACGTCATTTGAGTTACACGGAGGTTACTTTTATACGAATTTATTAAGGTATCACTTTTGTAATAAAATAAATAATCAATAAATTATAATATAATCAAAAAGTAAATTTAAATAAATAATATAATCAATAAAATTAAACTTAAATAAATAATATTCAATAAAATTAAACGCTAGTTAAATTTTTCTCATTCAATACATATTTAACTAGCTTTTAATTTTATTGATTTAATGATCACATATTTAGGGTTTGTTTTTTTAAATATTAATTGAGATTTAATAACTTAAATGTTTTTTTTTTTTTGGGGGTGGTTTCCATGACGATGGAAAAGAACTGGGGTATTTATTAAGTCTAACAGCTGCTCTGAAATTTCTTTCTTTTTTTCCTATTTGTTTCTTGAGGGAAATTGAGTGCATTTGGTTTGAAACTAAAAGTACATATACAGTTTTTTTTCAAAAATTGGAAAGAGACGTTTGTAATAATTAGATTAGTTTCAATGTAGGATGGAAAAACTTTCATTTTAATTATGTTTGATTTTACATCATTTTTCTTACTTGGAGAACAACATGACATTAAGGTATTAATTTTTGTTCTAAAGTAGTATAGTACGAGAAAACTAAATTTGTGCTTATTCTTATTGACGTAATGATCACCTATTTATAGTTTGTTTTTTAAATATTAAATGTGATTTAATAAGTTAAATGGAAAATCTTTTGTTTTTCATGAGTCTAAGTTTTCAAAGGCTATGGAAAAAAACTGGGATGTGGCAAAGAACTGGGATATGTATAAGTCTAATAGCTGCACTGAAAGTTCTCTTATTTTTCTTAATATTTATTTCTTGATCTAAATTGAATGATAGTAAATTCGGTTTGGAATTTTCAAAAGTACAAATACATTATTTTTTAAGAACATTTTTTTTAAGGGAAGAGACGTTTGTGATAATTAGATTAGTTTTAATGTATAAGCATTTATTTTTAATTATGTATGATTTTGTATGGAATAAAACAAAGATTATTACATCATTTCTAGTTAATTGGAGGATAGCATGATATATTAAAATATTAGTTTTTCTAAATAAGTATGGAATGAGAAAATTTAATTTGTGCTTATTTTTATTGATGAAATGATACCGTATTTATGGGTTTTTATATATTAATTGGGGTTTAATTAGTTGAATGAAAGAAAAAATCTTGTCTAAGTTTTCACAGGATATAAAAACTGTGCTATTATTAAGCCAAACAATCCCACAAAAATTTGCTTTTATGCATACAGAAGTGCATTGTAAACTTTTACAATGGTATGTAACTAAATATTTCATATAGTAGTCGTTGTGTTTCACTACCTTTAATAGATGATTTTTTAATTAAAATAGATTTACTAAATAATTTGATCTTTAGTTTACCCATTAGAAATTTAAAAAATACACATGTACAAGTTACAAATACCCACATTAAAATTCTGAAGGGTTTGTTTGTGCTAATTTATATTGATGCAATTATCTAATGTTTCTTGGTTTAGTATGGGGTTAATACAATGTTGAACTTCTATTTAAGAGGCTGTGCTAATGGTGGTTTAATGGCTTGAAAGAAAATAAATGGATGTTTGTTTATTTTTCTGTAATATAGATTTTTTCTGTTAATGGAAAAGAACTAAGTTATTAGTCTAACAGCTGCAGTGAAGCTTGTATTTTTATATTTCGATAAATTGGACATATAGGGAACATAAATGAAGAATGCATATAAAATTTACTTTTTTTAATTTTGTTTCATTTGAATCTTGAGTTAAATCTTTCAAAAAAAAAAAAAAGCATTGAGGAAATTTTATTAATAATTGAAATATAAAAATAATTTTTTGTTTTAACTTTAATTAACTTTGCAGAATAATCAATTGAGCAATAATAATTGACACTACCTTTAAATGAATTTTAAATAAACTACTTTTCATTACCGATTGCAGTGCAATATTCATAAACTCAGAATTTGTATAAGCATATTAAATTAAATATTTGAATACACAAACAATAATAATATATATTTTATTAGTAAACATATTTTCGGTAATTAATATATCGAATAAAAAATTTCTATTTTGAAAGCTGTATTTATACATATATATGAAGAAACTTTAGCATGGAAAAATTCTTAATATTCTTTTTAAAATTATATTTAATTAAATATTAGGTTTAATCATGCTTCAAAATAAAAAACATTCAGTATTAAAAATCGCAATTAGCATTAAAAGCAATTTATTCATTCTTGCTTAATATTTTTTCTTTTATTTTACTAAAACATATTTAACGTTTTTCTCTAATACTTTAGGAAAACTGCAAAATTTTGAAATTCAAATAAACATGTTGATGTAAGGAAATTATTTTTGTTATCTATTATTTAATGATTCGTTTTTAATGTTCTAGCGAATAATGCATTTATCGATTAGTCAAATTCCTCAGAGGTTGCATATCAACTAATTTAACAGGTAATTTCATCCTAAAAATTATTCTAATTCCATTAAATAAAAAGCTAAACAATTTTAATTATTTTTTATAACAAAATTAATTTAAATTTTATCAAAAAAATAAGTATTGATTAAAATACTATCATTTGCAAAACGATATTAGGAATATGATAACTTTTATATTTCATTTACTTTTAAATTTAAATTTTAAATTACTAGTTGGTAATCATAGGTTTCTTCAAACGTTATGTGTGCTCCTCAGTGACATAACATAATGAAAAAAAAAGAAATTGCATTGATTTAGTCAGCCTCACTAAAACATTCAAAACCCTGTACTTACATGCACTTTGCTGTCCTACTTTACTATCGTCGAAGTATTCTCCTGTCTAATACTAATTGATCTTGATAGGCTTGTCATGCTTATCTTACTATTTGTTTATAAATCATTGTGTAATATTGATTTAATATTGAACTTGCATGAGTTCTGATATATGATTATTTGGTCAAAGTGTAATTTTGTAAAAAAAATTACAAAGGTAATTTTGCAAATTTTTAGTAAAAATACATGCTTTATTTTATTTCGTCCTGTTAATTCCTTGCATGACATTTATTCGTTAATGGAAATAAGTTTGCAGATATGTTTAAGATAGATGAACTTTAATAACACTGAATAACTTTAAAATTGTTATCATAATTTTTTTTAAACACAACATACATAAACAATTCTGAATATTCCATTTATAGCCTTACATTAGCTCCATTTATTGCTTTACTACTGTGCCCAAAAAGTAAGATTAATTATTTTTTTTTTCAAACACTCTTTATTTATTCTTCCAAATTTATTTCATCGCCTTCAAAGTAATCCCCTCCGGACAAACTTAAGCCAACTTTTTATCCAATCATCAGTGCATGCTTAAAAGTCATCGGCAGGGATGGCCTTCAAAGCGCGCGGTAATTCAAGTTGAATCTCTTCAATCGGCTCAAAACGGTATCCCCGGAGTGGTCTTTTGAGTTTAGGAATAGCCAGAAGTAACACGGTATGAATATGGTGGTTGTGGAACAATATTGAATTCATTTTTGGCGGAAAAGTCACGTATAATCAATGCAGAGTGAGCTGCCGCATTCAGTGTTTTCGGTACCAATCGAGATTTGACGCGTTTGAGACCCAAACTGAAATTGACCAAAAACTTGATTTTCCGTTTGAAATTCCAACATCGTCAGCAAGGTCTCTAATTGTAATTCGACGTTTTGAAAGCAACAAATCTTTAATTTTTTGGACGTGAGCTTCGTCGGTTGAGGTTGATGGTCGGTCAGAGGGCTCTTCCTCTTCAACGCGTTCTCTGAACTATTTATACCACTTCAAAACATTTCTTTCCGATATAGAAATGCTCACCGAATGCCTTATGCAACATTCTATACGTTTCCGCAAACAAAATTTAATGCAGGTTCTTTGCTCAATTATTTCAGACAATTAGCGCCTCACATAGTCAAGCGTAACTCAAACACTAATGAATAATTTGACGTCACATTTCACACAGTTTTCACGGACAGTGCCAGTACCCTAAGAAAGAAAAGAAAAATGAAATTCCATAAGCCCTGGGATTTTTAAATCTAAAATTGGTCTTACTTTTTGGACGCAGTACTATACATAATCAATAAGCACATGTAATTTTGTGTTTCTGAATGAAAAAGTGTGTCAAATTTGTGTAAGATGTTTTATCTTTAATAGACTTCAATTAGCTGAACAAGTGATCTGGAAGTGAAATAAATATTGCTGCTTTGGAAAAAAAAATATTCTATCGAATTGATAGTAAGATCATTGATAAGAAATAGTAATAATTGATCAGAGATAATTCTCCGCTTTCAAAATTGAATATTTTGGAATAAATTACTGAAAAGAGCAAACATTTTTTTTTTTAATATTGATTTTCGTAATCGTTACGAACAGAATAATTTATGCAATAATGCCATAAGTAAGATTTAATCCAGCTTAAAAATTTGTTATGAGATTTTTTAAAAAATTTTCAAAGAGAATATGTATATCTGAACAATTTATCTAATTTATGCAACGTTTCTAAAATATTTGATTGGCTCAAGGCATGTAATTGCATTTCTGAAATAGAGGACGTATCTCTGCATTCCCAGACACTAATTATTCCAGGCTGTAAACTGTGGACAGAAAAGTTCTAGTAATATTGCCACCGACTCGTGTCTTTCTAAGCACTTAGTAGGACATAGGGGTCATATTTTGTTTCCTGTTAGATTTCAGGGCATATTTTCTTTTCTAATTATTCTTTTTGCCTTTTCGGTGGGTGAAAATATAATTTTTTTAATTATGCTCATCGTTTTCTAAATAGTTTTCCGCTGTTGTAGCATTCTATATTGTTAAATAACAACCGTGGATACAGCAATGCACATTGAGTAATTAGGATATAATTTTGAAATGATTTTTCTATACCATTAGCTTTTCTATTCATTGAAGCTCTACCATCGTAGCTTTGCCCATATAAAAATTATAAACAAATTTATTAATTTTTAAGACATTAAATTACCATATTCACTAAAGTTTACTCTGTCATACTAGAAATAACACGAAATGTAAACAATATCGCACATTTTATTTATCATTTACATAACGGAGTTATAATAGAAAATTGTTCAAATGTGAATGTATCACATGCTTCATCAATACAGGAAAAATGTAGAAGCATTTTATGCTAACACTATTTTAATTGACTTAACTTAGTACGAACAAATATTACTTGGTTTGAATATTCCAATTAATATAAGAAAATTTTGGCAGTGTGATGAAATCATTAATTAAAATTTTATCACTGAAGTTGCATTATTTTTCTTAGCAAACACGGAAATCCCCATCATTTGCAGTCTATGCATTTTTATTGAAAATTCTCCAAACGTTTTCTGTAACATAAAGATATACCTTGGAGACGACAAAAAATAATCGTCTTAATTAGTGGAATAACTTTGCTTCTATTATCGGTAGCATGATAAGTATCATTGCTAATATATTGCTGTTTTTCTATGTGTAAAAAGGAAGCATTTGCAGACCATTTAATGATTCTTTGTATAAAATGTTTTGTTTTGTTGTAGATTTTCTTTTTTTTTTTTGCAATTATTATCTAGAAAATTAGAAAATATTTAAATACGAAAAAAGTATAAATTCTACTGAAAATATAAATTCTATTATACGAAGGTCATTATCAAATGAAATAACAATACAATTACTAAAAGCAGCGTACATTATAATAAATAAATACATAAATAATACATGATAAATTTTCGTAACATATAGAAAATAGTAAGAACTAGAGATAAATATTTTTATGTACCTGTTGTGAAAGGACTGTAAATGGAGATTTTTCGACAAGAGATTTACCTAATAATAATTAAAAAGCCATTAAATGCAAATAAATAAATAATCATGCATAATTTTTACTAAAAGTAACTTTCACGATGGAAATTACCACATTGTAAGATGGAGAAAAATGTCACATTGTAACAACAAAAACTTACTATGTAACAAAGAAAAGTTCCACGCAAAAAAAAAAAGGAAAGCGTCATGCAACAAATTTAAAATAAAAAATAACCACGCGACATAAAAATGATCTGCATGAAATACAATCCCCTGAATAATGGACTAAGGGAAATAATTATTTTGGCAACCAGCTTACACTTATGGTCTTGGGGGAGGGGGTGCCAGCCCCTCTCCTGTGTAGGTTAGTGTTATATATATATCGTCTTATCATTTTTAATCTATATTATGGTCCATATCTATGCACATTAAAAACCCATGCTGATGATTAAACACACTTTGATATTAAAAAAATAAAAGCACTAATATATTTTCTGATTAATTTTACTTTCCACAGAAATGAAAGCATTACTTCGGAATTAGAAATTTTGGAGGACTTTTTTATTTATATGTTTCTGACTTCGTTTCCTATTTACGCATTATTTATATTTGTAAATTTTTTGTCATTTATTGAAATTAGTTTTTATATCTTGATATTTAAAAATTAGACTGTGATAAATGATTTGCCATAATTCTGAGCCTTTGGGAAATAATTATATATGAATATATATATATATATATATATATATATAAATTATACCGTAGATATTTAAAACCATAATTATTTCACAAAGGCTCATAATTATGGCATACCATAACCTATAATAACCATAACCCTATATATAGCATCAAATAACTACCTATATATATCTTCTTACTCTGAAATAAAAATAATGTGTTTTAATTATATAAATTTGTATAAAAGGTTCAATTAGCTGCAAATTGTATGGAACACTATAATGACATACTAAATTATACGAATAGAAGAATGACGCAAAATATATTTCATTATATTCCGCAAGTAATTACGTAAATTTGAATAAAAGTTCAATTAGCTGCAAATTTTATAGAGCTACTATAATTGCATAATTAACTATATAAATACAAAATTAATGACACATAATATATTTCATTGCATTCCACAAGTAATACTTTAAACCATATAATAATTAATAAATATTTTGATAGATGCTAATATGCATTCATGTAAAAATATTAGAAATGTTTCTTTTTTTAATTTTCAGTCTTTTAATTTCAATTCGTAAAAAAAAAAAATGTGTTTTGTTTCTAAAATATTTTTTTCTTTAAAAAGTACTGATAGATAATGCAATGCTTTAAAAATGTATGCACTGCTGCACAAATGAAATATTGAATGATATGTTTATGCTATTAATAATATCGCTATAAAATATCACTGAACAATCTATTTGTGAGGATAATTATAATTTATTGATTAAAGTTAGAAAAAAATAAATTAAGAATTATGGAAGTCATTAAGCACACATAACTGTTATTAAAATTTCAAACCTCTTTTTATAGCAAAAGGAATATCATTTGGTGACAATAATGTCTTCTGTTATTTCTTTTGGCATGCCATGATTTTGACTCTTCGAGTTCTGTCAAAACAAATGCTAGAATTGGCTTGAAAACCAAAATATCTCAATGCCAAGATTTCAGTTTGCTACGACATATATATTATTCAAAAAATTATTCAATTAATTTAGATAATGATTTCAAGAAGCAAACAATTTACAAGCTACGCTTTTCAAGAAGTTTGTAAATAGTTTTTTTTTTTTCTAAAGAAGTATTTTCTTAAGAGAGTTAAAGTACTTAGATTTCCACGTAATTAACTCTTTATTTCAATTTTTTTTTTTCTAAAATTAAATTTTATTATGATATAATGATTATCTACTTTATTATAAAATATTTTTTATAAATTATAGACTATTAAAATTTTAGCATGTTTAGTAAAATAAGTATATATATTTAAAAGTATTTTATATGCAGCAAAAATTTTTATAATTAATCTACTTTTTATTACAAAAAAATTCTAAAAGATTCTCAGTTTCTAAAAATTCAATTATATATATTTTTAAAAAGAATTGTTATGGGAAAAATATTTACCAAGTGTTTTAAAAATTCTGAAACATCTTATACTGCCTTAAAACAAATTTTACTTCAACACATTAGACTTAACACCATTTTACTACTATCTAAATTAATGTATTTAATAAAAAATATATCAATGTATTTAAATATATTAAATATATTCAATCCACAGGTAATTATAAATTGATAAGCATGTATTATTATGGAATATTAAATATACTATTTTTCATGTGCAAAACATATTTTTGATAATATTTTTCTTGATTTACTATGTAGATAAAAATATTTTAATTTATCAAACGACTGTATTTTCCATACATAAATATTGGAAATCACATATTTTATTCAACAACTTTTATTAATAGCTCTAAGAAACCTTTCTTAACATCAACAACATACATTCAGTCTATATTGAAAAGCAAAATACATCATAATTGCAATTTTTAAGCAAAATTGAATCAAATTCAAATAACAAAATGTTTTTGAAAGTAATATGCATGCTGAATGTGCAATACTTTGAGAAAACTGCGCAAGAAATGATGAAACAGCATATATTTATTATATCTTATTCTGCTATACTTTTCTGAAACGTCTTATACTACATCTTTTACTTACGCATAAATCTTAACACCTTTTTACTTTTATCTAAATGAACATATTTAATTAAATACATATCAATATATTCAAGTATATTAAATATATTCAATCCAAAGGAAATTATAAATTGATATGTATTATCATTAAATATAGAAGACAATATTTTTTCATGAACAATGAAAAATAAATTTAATGAATTAAAAATAATTTAATTACTGAAACGATTGTATTTTTCATTTATAATTATTGAAAATCACTTATTTTATTCAACATTTTTTTTTGTTAATAGCTCTAAGAAACCTTTCTTAATATCAACAACATGCATTCAGTCTATATTGAAAAGCAAAAAAACATCATAACTGCGATTTTTTAAACAAATTGAATCAGATTCAAAAATGTTTTTGAAAGTAATATGTATGCTGAATGAGCAATCGTTTGCGAAAAACTGCGCAAGAAATGATGAAACAGCATATATTTCTGCATCTGATAAAGAATTCAAAATGTGACTTCACCAGTACAGTTACAGTTATTTTCGTTCCTTTCAACAAGGTGACAGGTGGTAGGAGACCTTATTTCCATATTTCGCTTGGACTTTGCCTTCTAAGCTGTCATACGTCAAAGGATTCTTGAATAATATATCGAATTTATATGATCAGTTGTCCATAAATTCCCGATCTTTCAAAGGGAAATGGTGCCTTTGTTTATGTGCACCAAAACGTTAAACGTATTCTGTCTTTAAATTTTACTGCAGCATTTTATGGCTGAGAGATAGAAAATGCATGTTTTATAGTGATGTATTCCGGGTGAAATTCAATAAAAGGGAATAATATGCTTCTGTTGTGCTATATGTTTTATTGTATAGAGTCTAGTTTAATATAAAATGAGAAATCTCAATATGGCTTTAAACTGATAAAAAAGACTTGGAGTGAAATTCTTCTTTGAAAAACAAAAGTTTCTGGCATCACGTAAATATCTGCTAAATTGTTTTGAGCATGTTTCATAAAGGCTAAGGTGATGATCTACTGATTCTGTTCCACATATTTAGTGTCCCCATATAGTGTGTTTTACACATATATAGTTCCTCAATATAATGATTTATTCCGAGCGAAACTCAATGAATGAGAATTACATGCTTCTGTTGTGCTATATGTTTTATTGTATAGAATCTAGTTTAATATAAAATGAGAAATCTCAATATGACTTTAAACTGATAAAAAAGACTTGGAGTGATATTCTTCTTTGAAAAGCAAAAGTTTCTTATATCACGTAAATATCTGCTAAATTGCTTTGAACTTACTACTGTGTCCAAAACGTAAGACCAAATTTTCAATTTAAAATTCCCGGGGCTTATGGAATTTCAAATTATTTTTCTTTTTTATTTTGCTGGCACTGTCCATAACAACTGTGTGAAATTTGATATCAAAATATTCATTAGTGCTTGAGTTACGCTTGGCTTTGTAAAACGCTAAAACTGATTCCGCGATTTTTGAAATGTCTGAATTAATTGAGCAAAAAACTTGCATTAAATTTTGTTTGCGGAAACGTATAGAATGTTGCAGAAGGCATTCAGTGACATTCCTAAATCGGAAAGAAATATATAGAAGTGGCATAAACAGTTCAAAGAAGGCAGAGAACGCGCTGAAGACGAAAGAACCCTCTGGTCGACCATCAACCTTAACGGACGAAGTTCATGTCCAAAATTAAAGATTTTGCAAACAATCAATTTACAATTAGAACAATACTGGAATTTCAAAAGGATCGGTCAATTTCATTTTAGAAACGCGTCAAATGCTGATATGAAAACATTGAATTGCCAGCTCATAATTGAGTGATCGACAAAAATGAAATCCATATCATTCAAAAAACCGTATTCACAACGTGCGACCTGAAACGCGTCAAAAGATCCCGCCGGGGACACCGTTTTGAGTCCATTGAAGAGATTCAACGTGAATCGCCACTCTCTTTGAAAGCAATCCCTTCTGATGACTTCTTAGCATGTATTGAGGATTGGAAAAACGTTGGCATAAGTGCATTGTGTCCGGAGGGGATTACTTTGAAGGCGATGAAATATCTGTGGAAGAATAAATAAAGAGTTTTTGAAAAAAATAGTTGGTCTTACTTTTTGGGCAAAGTATTATGTCATAAAGACTTAGGTTTGGATATACTGATGCTGTTCCCCATAACATCTTCATTATATTTCCTAAACTTTTACACAAATTGTTTGAAACTTTTAATTTGCAGTTTTGTTTTTAAGGAACTTAAGTTTAGCCTTTAAATTTTAGTTCCATATCTCCTTTACTCAAATATATTTAACCTTCCCAAATACTTCCTTACATTACTTCTAAGTTGAAAGTCTCATTGTGCAAATGGGAATTTTAGCTCATTTCTCCTGTTGTATGATAAAGAGAAACGACCTGATGTACGAGTTTCATGACTGCAGCTAAGTTTATTCTGTAGAATTGTGTTGAGAAATTAAACGCTGTTTCAAATAAGCCTTCATTATAAACCTTAAAATTTGCGAATATATTTGTTCTAAGGTAAATATTTCAACTATTAATGGTTATCGAAATAAATATGTACATGATGATTTCTTAACTTTTATTATAACAATAAAGAATAATTAAAAATAAGTATTTTTAATAATTAATTCAGATTTTTAAGTATTTCAGTAGGCAGGAATATTTTTAATTAAAATATATTTCATTTTAAAAATACCAAAAATGTTCAACATAACAACTTAACATATTAAGTGTGAAATTTTTCATCTATTTTACGTTAAATAACTTAATATTCTAGATAGAAAATTCAAAAGAATGCTTCTTATCACTTATTTTAGGAATTTAAAAAAAATCAAAGAAAAATATGTTTTGGAAATTTTGAAGATATAAATTCAAGATATTTAGAATATTTATGCATACTAAACGCACCATTAGTTAATGTAAAATAAAAATGCAATATTTTTTTTGTTTCTTAGATATATTTTTAGGCCTTCTAAAATCAAAATTTATAATTATAATATAATTCTAGATATATGACTGATTTAAAAAGAAACAACACACATAAATAATTATTCAAAACTAAAAAAAAAATTTAAGAAAATATTTTTATGAAATTGTTGTTTTTGAACATAGTTCGTATTTAGATAGTTAATCAAAAATATATAAGTTCATTATGCCTAAATATTAAAAAAATATATTTATAGGTTCATGACGTTTGACAATAAGATGTTAAAAAATTCTTTTTTTGAAAGGAAATTTATGAAATCTATTTTAGATTCTAATGTAATCTCTGATGCTTAACTTTTTTTTAGTTACATTTATATTATTGTAAAGATGAATAGGGGAAATTAACATCTCAGGCAAATGTCTGAGATTTCTAATACTCTGGATGAAAATTTTTTTCCTATTTTCAGGAATTTCTTGATTCAGGATTTTCCGGAATTTTTCAGTCCTATTTGAATTCAAAATTTATAATGGATTTTTTTAATTCATGTTTTAAGCAGCATTTCAAACAATGCCTAAAAAATCAAAAGTCAAAATAATTTTAATTATAATTAAAGTTATTCTTAATTAGTAATACCATAAGTAATATGATAAATCATTAGTTAATAATACCATATTACTTATGGTATTAGTCAGAAATACCATAATATGGTTAATCCATTCATAAGGTTAGAAAAACGTCTGATTATAATATTTACTATCATATTAGCTTTGAGCTAAAATGTCCCAAATTAATTCATAATTCTTAAAAATATATGAGGAAAGTTTTTAACATTCAGCATGAAAAATGATTTTCGTTATAAATTTGACTTATTTTATTGCAATTTTATGTTTTTATTAACGCAACCTATTTGATATAAGATGATAACAGAATATTGAAAAACAAAATTTGATTTTCTCCATATAAACAGGAAACAATGATGAAAAGGAAATGAAATCATACAAATCGGATGCATTATAAGAACAAGAGAAAGTAAATTGACAACAAATGCAAGGAAAGCATATAAACTTGTCTGGAAAGATAAAAACAATATATATGTAATCTCTTTTAATAAAATATTTCAAATTCTTGTAAAAGAGACAGAAAACTAGAGAATTAATGTAAATAATAATTTCTTCGGATGTCACCCTTGAGAATTTAGCTGTGTTATATTTTATATCAGTATTAATATAAATTAGTCTAAGTAAAAAATAAGGACAATAGTTCGTTTGGATTATTTTTACATATTTATTAGCATACACAAATAAAGGTGACGTTTTCTGTAACTGTTGCTTTTAGAAAAATGAGCCAATATTTTAGATTATTTATATAACCCTATTCCAAGTACGTTTATACAGTAGATAAGCAAATATTACTTCCAAATTCCTTTTTTTTAGAATCAGCGTACACGAGACATTCGTAAAGTTCAACTTTATTTGAAATTTTACAGGTTATATTAATTTTGCCACAGGTTATATTAATTTTACCATTTTCTTCCCTTAAAATGGCTGAATAAATGCTATAAGGTTCTAACTTTAATTCGAATATATGAAACGTAGAAGCCTATTGCAATGTAACATTTTTATCCCAGTTATACATTATTTCTTCCTGTAAAATCATGTTCTTTTCTTTCTTCATTTGCATTCCTATTCAATAAAACTTATCTGGTAAAGAAGGATTCTCATTTGATTGATATTGATCAATTTTATATTTATAATTTTTTTTCCTTTTCTGTAAATTCAGAATTTATTCATCTTTTATTAAATTGAGCATATATATGTATATATATATATATATATAAACTCTATATTAAAAAGTATTAATGAAAGCATACAAAATAATAAGTAATATAATATATATATATATATATATATATATATATATATATATATATATATATATAAGAACGTTGGAAATATATATATATTTTAAAATTGTATGAACTAAAAATTAAATAATTAATGCAGTTTGGAAATATTTTTACAAATTGGTTATTTAACTGACGCACACCCACGTACATTTGAGTACAAATCAATGGAATTTGCACTCTTTATTGATGTGTCTAGATTTTGTTTGTTGAGAAATTAAAGATGATTGTTGATTTGATAGAAGCGAGAACAGATATTATCCCAGTTGTATTCGGGAAAGAAGCATATTTGTTGAGTGCAATATGTGTATGTGTGCAGGCTGCTCATTGAATGTGGATATTGACTTGTATATTTTCCCAAGATTATCAGGTACTGCTAAGTTCCATAAAGACGCCTTAAAAAATCGAAATATTCTTCCTTAAGCAGATGTAGTTGGTGACTCCTTATCCAACAAAATGATAATACTAGATAACAAAGAGATCAGTTGGGGTATGAGATGGTAGTGTATATGAAAATTATTTGGTCAACATTTTCTCTGACTTAATCACGTTTGAGAGTTTTCGGGAGGCTCTAGGACAGCACTTATACCGTCATCTTCAACTGTTCAGATTCTTCCGAACTGCATTGAAATACACTCATGTCCATAAATTAAGGATAATTCAGAATCACACAGAAATTGAACTCTAAAATAAAAATTTCAACTGTAGAATTATCACACACATCTTGAAGAAGAATATGCAAATTACGGAAACCACCAAATGGCGCGGATAGTACGTCACAATGACGAGTGTAAGACAGGAGTATATAAGGAAATGGTGGCAAAGAAGTAAAATTGTTCATAAGCGCTTTAAAGCCTTTCAGTGCAATAACCGCATAGTTATGGCACAAAGGTAGTTTTGGATGATTTTTACGTGGTAGAATTATCGGACGACTGGAATGTGGACGTACCCAGCTGGAAGTATCCGAGGAACTTGAAATCGCCCAGAGTGTCATCTCCAGATTTCGGCAACGATTCCAAGATGATGGTAATATGAGTAGATGTTACAGCACAGGTCACCCCGAGTTACAACGTCGAATGAGGACCGGTATTTAGCAGTTACTGCCAAAAGAAACAGACGCAACACAGCATTAGACCTGTCTCGTCAGCTCTCTTCAGCTACCGGTACGACAGTTTCAAGGCAGACCGTGTACAGACGCTTAGGGCACATTGGTCTATATGCCCATTGGCCTGTCAGATGTGTTCCACTTATCGCAACTCACTGTCGCCTGCGATTAACCTGGAGTAGAGAACATGCATTGTGGACACCAGAACAGTGGTCTTGTGTGATGTTTTCCGACAATTCCAGGTTTAGTTTTCAGTCTGATTCTCGCCGGACTTTCATTCGGAGAGCGCCAGGTACCCGTTACCACCAAGAGAACACCATTGAACGACACCGTTACGGTGGTGCAGGATGGCTCGTTTGGGGAGGAATTATTCTTGGTTCCAGAACTGACCTGCATGTTCAGAGTGTAACGATGACAGGCCACATCTATCGGGATGTCGTTCTGGAACAACATGTACGTTTGTTTCGGGGCGCCATGTTTGCTGAATTTCTGTTTATGGATGACAACGCCCATCCTCACCGTGCAAACATTGTAGACGAATGCCTTCAATTGGAGGATATCACCCGTATGGATTGGCCAGCATTCTCACTGGACTTGAATCCAATAGAGCATGTGTGGGATATGCTTGGCCGACGAATTGCAGCCCGTCAACCCCCTCCCACCTGTCAACCGGAACTTCGGAGGGCATTGCTTGATGAGTGGTGCAATATTCCCAAGGTCAGATTGATAATTTGATACTCAGCATGCCTAGGCGTTGTAAGGCCTGTATTGTATCGTCTGGGAGACATACTCCATATTAATCATCATACTAACCATGTTATACTGTTTTTTGTAAATAGGTTCTTTTTTGAAATTTGCTCCAGGGAGTAAAAATCGCAATTTTTATTAATTATGTCAAACATATAGCATATTTTTGGCTCTTTACCTTTTGTTTAATAAATAAATAAATATAACTTTACTGTAAATAGTAAAGTTATATTTATTAAGACTTAAATTGACTTCTGAATAAACTGATAGAACACCATTTATTATGAGTATTACGTCAATGAATTTCTTTTTAATTACACGAAAAAATATCTTTATATAACCCTCCAAAAATTCTTGTTAAAATAATTAAATAACTGCTAAAATATACTAATATCTATCATTCTTCAATATATTAGCTATAATTGTTGATGATACATTAGTCGCAACTGGTTCACACATAGTCAGTGCTTTCCCTAACGCACTGTGGAGATGGTCCCCACAAGATGCGCCCTTGCCAGATGGCATGCAACAGATTTTCAATAAGCAGCGGATTCCTGGGGCGTTGGATTTCGCGAGTTGTAATGTTTGACAGAATACTCCAGATTTTGAGAAACATCGGTTAAGGTATCTCACTAGTCTGGAGATATTGCACGTTTAAACATAATCTCGATTTTAACAGCTTATTTTCAGTATATAACAATTGCGAAAAGTGACGCCAGTTTATAGGATTTTCTATCTCACGAATAAAGCATGACTTTCTTTGGAAATGAAAAGGCTTAACTTACACATAATTTACTAAAAGTTTAGGTCTTTATTATAATACATAGCTAACGGACTTTAATTTTTGTGAGAAAAAAAATTGCTTAATTCTTTTTCCCGTTTTTAGTATTAAATAATGTTATCAATATATGATGGTCTTATTGTGTCCTGAATTAGTGAAAGTATAATTTTACTTAAATAAATTTAAGAATTTTATATTTAAACTTTCAAATTCTGTGATTTTTTAATATAATTTATAAGATAAATTTACGATCGATTTTAATATCATCAATATAAAATTAATATTTATATTTGTAAATATTGTAATTATTGTTTGTGAATTTATTATTTTGTTAATTCAAGAATATTCGAGATTAAATTCAAAATTTTCTTTTATTAGTCAATAAAATAATAACTATCTAATTTTATTTTGTTAAATTAACTGAAAGACATTCAATGCTTTCAATAATAAGACATTCAATATTATTAAAAAATAATATTCAATATTTAGTAATAATTCCTTAATAAATTAAATTAAATAAAAAATAACCTAATTAAAAAAATCTATGACATTTTGAATTTTATTACAATTTAATAAAAATTAATTTTTATAATGGGATTATTAAAATGTACAATTTATTGTACATTTTTATAATTTTAATTACAGATATTTTTATACAGCACATATCAAATTTCCCGTATGAGAAACTATTATAACGAAACAACATTGGTAACTTGCATACAAAATTTTTCATTGTAAAATAGTTGTATGAAAGGTTTTAAAACATTTCAAAGTCAATGAATCATTGAATTTTATAAAATGAGAAAAAATGTCTGTCTTGAAATTCAACTCATAAAAAATTATTATATAAAATACATTTTGAAAAACAAATTATTCAATATGTCTTAATTCATGTATTTTGTAATTTTAATTAAGAATAATACAAAACAATAATTAAAAAAAATGTTTAACTGCTGTAAAATGCTATAGTATCAAAACTAGATCCCCATGCATACACAATGGACTGTATTAATAAAATTCTTTATTTCAAAACAATGCTAATTAAACAATCAATTTTTTACATCTTTTGCTGGTTTAATAGGCCTTACACCTCTCTCTTCATAAACACTAAAGGAACTTCCTCTGGTGTCAGTCTACATTTCATATTTCAAAGCACTTACGTCTTGTAGAGCCATTTATACCCATGAGTCAAAATAAGTCCATTTACATATTTAACAAAGCATTTATTAACTTGTGGTACAATTAACTCAATTTATACAAAAAAAAAACATATCAAAAATGATATATATATATATGTATATATATATATATGTCACATTATAAATATAAACAAACCCCATTCCAATAGAAATTATTCATTCTGGCATAAACAGGATATAATTTTTGAGACAGATCTTGCAAGAATCCCAGACTGGGATATTTTGCATCAGATATTCCTTTCTACACAATGGACTCGTTTGCCTAGTCCTCTGTGATTGATTGCTGAGCAAAATCCCTTTATAATGAAGAAGACATTACAACCGCGTACTTTTCTTTTTCGTTACTCCAATAGGTATCAACAGTGTCCCCCTCCTCCCGTATAGTATATTATTTTATGTCATCCCAACATCTACATTACCTATCTCAAAACCTTTTAATGTTTCATTTAAATCACCTTCCAGAATCCAACAACAACGAATTTCAACTTCATCCATTTTATCCATGCAACCACTAACTATATTACCAAACATGGTATTTTACAAGAGTTATTAAGAATTTATGAACGTATTTGCAGTTATCCTAAAAGTTCATATAACACTTCTGTACCTATCAGCCTAACAGTTTTGCAATGCATATTACTCGTAAAAACCTTTCTCTATATATGCGTCCCTAGCTATGATACTATTCACAAAAATATTGAAATAAATTTTGGTTTATGGTATTTTGAGTTTTGCGCTGAAGAATATTATGAAAGAAAAGCAGTTAAACTCTAACAGATACTATTACTGTGATGCAAATAAAAAAAACTTATAATGGCAAAAACTACTTTTTTTATTGGATTGGGATATTTATAATGAATAACCATAAATAGTGTTAGAACGGTATCTGTAGCACGAAATTCATATGAGTAAGACAGACTAAGAAGAAAAGTGTAAACAACCAATGAAGACAGAGGAGGAACATAAAGCAAAACATTTTAATGAGTTTCACAAATTTTCTACGTGATCTCCTTTACACCCGATGACACTTAGCATGCGGCAGATGGTAAATTAAAACATTATCTTTCACCTTTCTTGGATAATGAATCACTTTATTATGCGACTTTAAAAAAATAATTTTTAGTGCAATATTGCTTAACACTGCAAGTCACAAAATCAACTGATTTATTCGGCTCATGTAAAATATTATGATCACAACAAATTAGATTCACACACACGTACAGTAGACTGTTTCACTTAAATTCTTTATTTGAAAAACAATGCCAAATTATATTAATTTTTATATACTTTTTGCTTGTTAAATGGAGCTAACAGATTCATATTTCAAGAGCATTTACAACATTTAAAATGCAGGAAGAACTATTTTCATTAAAATATTTTAAGTATACAAAATTTTGGTTACGATTTCAAACTATGTGAGTTTATGTGAGGTTCAAAGAAAATTACATAAAGATAAAAATGCAAATTGATATTTTATTATATATCATATTTATTCTTCTAAAAATTAGAAACATCATTGTTTCTTATGATAAATAATATTAATAAAAATGCTTAACATGTTTTAACAATGTGAATATAAAAGAAGTTTTAACAAAAAATATAATAATAGTTTTTTTTTTTTTTTTAAGTCTATCAATTTATTATAAATATTTACAACTAATATGAAGTGTCATATTTAATAAAATACTCTATGTAAGTGTGAAATTGTTTAGACCAAACTTCATACAAAATAAAATAGTATTCATCGATAAATTAATATTGTTGCAAAAATAACAATGTTTGAATTTATTCTGTAGCACTAATACTATTAAACCAAACAAATACTTTATAGTTCAAGTTCCAGTTTGAACTCCATTTGGCTAGAGAAATTTATCGTTAATTCAAGGAATGAGTTTAAAATCTTTCAAACTAATTTCGGAAAGTATCAGAATGATTCTGAATGTTTCCTGACAAACTCTGTTACACGAATCCAGCTATGAATTTCTATAACATCACATTTTAATTAAGAGGACTGTCACTACCAATACATAAGATGGCAAACAAATCCCTAAACATCATTTCGATCCACAAACTTGAAGCCCACTTGAATTTTCTCAGAAATAACCGAAAGCTAAATATCGAATTAGCAAGTCCAAAAAATCTTCAGAAGATAACGTATTTCTGTCCAATCAATTCGTAGCCTGGAAACATTGTAAAACGAATATTGGGCTGACGTAAAATTCCTGATGGGAAATATGAAGCTAACAGTGGGTTGCGAATTTTAATATGCTTTTGGGAAAGGAACTGCAGTAAAAAAGGGAAAACTTAGTATATATCTTTAAGTGGAATGGTTACTTAAGATGTTTTAAAAGCATTTCTGAAATAACAATGACGAGACTGGTTTAATCGATGATTGGAAATGAAAGCTGATACCTAAGGCACATATTACGACAGGGAATTTTAACAGTGGTTTATTTTGTGTCTAACGTATTATTTCATTCATGTTTTCATATTGTTGACAATCTATTTGCCATTAGGTCATTAGCTTATATACCCTTCGAAAATTCTACAGGAAAAAAAAATTATATGAATGTCAGATACTCGTATAAATGCATCTTTTATCACTCTTTTAATCATTCTAATAATTGTAGATAAGAATATATTATAGTTAATTACTCTGATATTGAGATTATACATTTTTTGACTAAACAGTAATTGTGCTCATAAATTTTCCGATTAGTTCAATTACCATTTGAGAGACTTTTGGAACAGACTTGATTTTTATTCAATCTTGAAGATGAGTGGAAACTAGAGCATTATATCTAAGAGATTAAATACTGAGTAATTTTCAAGATAATTACAGACGAATGCATGTCTTATTTGAAGAATTATGGGCAGAGTGTTCGTCTTATTCTCATTCTCAGTCTTAAATATTAATATAGAAATAATATAAATATTAATAAACCAGGTAGATAAGCAACAACAACTAATGTCAATACAATGTGCTGAATTTTAATATCTAATGTAAATTGTCCATTGATAAACATTCTACAAATTATACACAGAATTCCATCGCTATGCAAGGAAATCGGTGTAAAACATGCCAAACAGAGGAGATATAATATCTATACATTTGCATCTTATATGGGATTTTGATAAATTTTCATTTTAAATAAAATTTTCATATATTTCTGTCTGAGGAAGTAACACATTATATATATTGTAAATAATCATTAAAAATAATTTTTCCGAGTTAGTTTTTTAGTTATTATAAGAATAAGTTAGCTTTATAAGAATAAGTTGCCGATAAATTTATATTTGAACCTAACAGAAGAAACACAATAGACTACCTTGCTTATTATGTGAATTATTCCAAAAATATACAGTTAGAAGTTTGTTTTACAGTATACTTTTAAGTGACAATGACCTTGGATTTTTTTTTTTTCTTTTCTTTTTTTCTTGTCTAGTCGCATTTATATATTGGGGGTATGAAGTGTGATTTATTTATTTATTTTTAAGTTATAAGAAAACCTTTTGGCATTAAGTCACCTCACAAGGATTTTAATGTTTAAACAAATATCAAATAAAATTTAATTCATTTCTTTGATACATTGTAAATATATTTACCAGTTTTAAACAATTAATGCGACATTTAATATAACCAGAAAATAAGTTTTAATGAGTGGATAATTTGATAGGTATTTCAATTATTTTCAAAGTTAAGATTTTATTAACAAATGTATTAATTCTTCATACTTATTCATCTTTTGTAAAAACTATTTGTGAAGGATTTTGACTTGTGATAATTATTATTGTGGGTTGGATAAATATTTTCAAGAATGCTTTTGAAATATATAGCCTCAAGAGGGGTAATTGTAAACAGCATCAGCTGTTCCCACTGTAATTTAGGAAAGTCTGCAATTCCAAACCTTGAAAACACCATGAAGAAACTGTTGGTAATTTTAAAATTTTTAATGCAAGCAGTCGGTCAGGATCTCCTCAATTCAAAAGCAAGCTTGTGTAACTTTATGCCTAAAGGTTTTGTGGTACGTGTATTTCTATAATTACTGGAAGAGAAGGAAAGTTTAAGCTTGAATATAAAATTTCTTTTAACATAATATTATTTCGTACTTATAACAATTTTTCCTCAGTTTTGTGTGATGTTTACTATTACTACTGATATATCTGAGAGTAGATTAACTGTATACATAATTTACTTTCGGATTTAAAACTGTTCTGATTTGTACCGAGATGTAGAATGCCATGTGCATACATAAGAATATACCTCTATTATTATGCAATATCATTGACTTGAAAAACGCTGTCATACATGTCATAAAGTATGTCATATAAATACATACATATCATACAGTAGCCAGAGAACTTGTAGAGGTTTATGTTGATCCAATATTGGTAGAATAACATAGGAATAAAGTGCAAGAAGTGCAGCATAAGCAAAAATAATAATAGACGCTGAAACTGAATAACCTAAGGAGGCAGAAGATGTCTTATTGCAACATCCCAAATGGATTTATCTTTTTTTATAATCAAGGACTACAAATTCTCTAATCCATTGATTTAATAATTCATTGATGATTCAGATAAGGTTTTAAAACTTCCCTTCAAATGTCCTTCAGAGTGTTTATGAAACGACATAAATCCTCTTCTTTAAAAAAGAAATCTGACATTTACAAAAATCACGAAAAAAAGAATAACTAACTATTGTTTTTATGGGTTTCATAACTCAGTAAAACTGCATCCGGGACATTCAGTTCATTAAGATTGTCCCTGCTTAGCGTACAATGCGGACAATACAGCCTTTGATAACGATCCGACTATGTTGAGAATCATTGGACAAAAACAAGATGCTTTTTACGATTTCCCTTTCATCACTGAAGTTAGTATACAATCACGGGGTTATTGCAAGCAGAGTATACTAATTGATATTGAAATGATCAACAGAGTTGATGAATTAACTAGGAAATTGAATTAATGTATAATGATTTTTTTCTGTTTTTCAACTATTGTATGTTTCAAAATGGGTAAGAAAACAAAACAAAATTCGTTTATATTTATCCCGTCTTAACCTATATTAGTCGTCACAATTGGAATAAGCTTATAGATTTAACTGGAGGTTAATTTGAAAAATAAAACAATTTGTAATTATTATTATTTTTAAATGTTATAATAATATATTGATGAATTGAATATTTAAGCTACCAATATAATTACATATGTGACTATCTGAAATCAGCAAGAAAATTTGTCAATACTTTTTTACAAAATGTATACGTAAGTAAAAGAAATATGAAGCAAAATTAACCATTCAAAACTCTTCATTTTAAAAATAAAGATGGTTGGAAATATAACAATATTATGAAGCAATTATTGCAAATATTTTCTTGTTAAATGTTATAATAATATATTGATGAATTAAATATTATGCTACCAATATAATATGTGCATATGTTAGATATTTATTTATCTGAAATTAGCAAGAAATATGTCGATGTTTTTTACAAAAAAGTATACGTTGATAGAAGAAATATCAAGCAAAATTAACCATTCAAAAAATTTTAAAAATAAAGATGGTCAAGATTAAGAAGATATATATCTAGAATAACAAAATGTTTAAAGACAATAAAACTATATTGTGATCACTTTAAAATTTTTATTAAAAATTAGCATATATTTATTAAAATATTTTTTTTTCTTTAGATACCAGGGTGGAATTTTTTTATGTAGCAAATACCATCTCGCTCCCAAAAAATCGTGTTGTTGGAGACGATATAAACAAAATCAAAATTCATAATATTTAAATTAAATGTTTCTAGGGATTTAAAAATACGTGGTATTTATTTAAAAAAAAACAAATAAAAGTTTAATTATAATTAAAAATGTAAAAATGTTTTGTGGGTGAAAGTATGCTTACTAAACTTTAAAATCGTGTACTTTCTAATTTAAATCATTCTTTTTAGTTTTACGTTTAAATAATCACATTGAAAAATTATTATTTATGATGTGGAAAATAAAATATCCAACTTTTCAGAAATAATAATAATTTCAATTTCGCAACCTCTGTTCTTTTACAATTTCAAAATTTACTATTTACGTTAAACCAGTAATGACTTTAATGAAGCTAATATATAATTCGTTAATTACAAAAAAGAGTAATTAGTCCTTTTTAAAAGATTGTGAATAAACAATGACATCTTCTAAATGGAAAGTTATTTTCTTTAATTAACAAAACTAATTAAGAATGTATTTGCATTGTTTCCTCCATTTACAAACATTCTCAAAGGGAAAAAGAAAATATGATTTTTTTTTTTGTTAAGGAAATTTGTTTATGAATACTTTTTAAAATATTTTACCGAATGTTTGTTACACTAGTTTACATTTATATTACTGTGTCCAAAAAGAAAGACCAATTTTCAATTTTCAATTTAATTTCAATTTGTTTTCATTTTTAGGTACTTGGCACTATCCTTGACATCGGTGTGAAATTTTACGTCAAAATATTCATTAGTGTTTGAGTTACGCTTGGCTTTGTGAGACGCTAAAACTGATCCCGGCGATTTTTCATATGTCTGAATTAATTGAACAAAGAACTTGCATTAATTTTGTTTGCGGAATGATTATTTTCGTGCGGAAACGTATAGAATGTTGCAGAAGGCATTCGGTGAGCAAACTATATCGGAAAGAGATATTTACAAGTGGTATAAACAGTTCAAAGAAGGCAGAGAACGCTTAGAAAATGAAGAGCCCTCTGGCCGACCATCAACTCCAACCGACGAAGCTCACCTCCAAAAATTAAAGATTTTGTAATTACAAAAACCGTCGATTTACAATTAGAGACCTTGCTGAGTATGTTGGAATTTCAAAAGGATCGGTCAATTCCAATTTGGGCCTCAAACGCGTCAAATCTCGATTGTTACTGAAAACACTGAATGCGCCAGCTCACATGCATTGATTCTTCGTGACTTTTTCGCCAAAAATGAAACCCATATCCTTCCACAACCATCGTATTCACACCGTTCGACTTCTGGCTATTCCCTAAACACCAAAGACCATTCCGGGGACACCGTTTTGAGTCGATTGAAGAGATTCAACATGAATCACCGCGCGCTTTTGAAGACCATCCCTGTCTATGACTTTTGATTGAGGATTGGAAAAACGTTGGCATAAGTGCATTATGTCCGGAGTGGATTACTTAAAAGGCGATGAAATAAATTTGGAAGAATAAATAAAGAGCTTTTGAAAAAAAAAAATAATTGATCTTAACTTTTAAGCACGGTGTTATATTATTGTTTGATTTATAATATTTGTTTTATTATACTATCTGGAGAACAAGCATTTTTGTAAATATTTCCTATTCAGATGTAAGTGTTGAGATAAGTGTGAAAAATGAGAAAAAAACATGCTTAAGGAAAATGAAATTTGATGTTTAAATTGAGATTTTGGTGTATTATTTGAAAAGTTTATGTATTAAAAGTTACTTAAAATTTAGGCAAAATGCTTTTATATTACAAATAAAAAAATTTTATTTTTCTGTTATGTTAAATTTACTTTCAGTTATCTGGCCATTTTGAAAGTATATCTTAGTTAATTAATGTAATATAATTTAAAAAAATAGTATTTAAATAACATCATTAATAATAATAATAATAATGTTAATTGTATTAAAAGCATATATATTTATTCAAAAAATCTATAAAGATTATTATATATTGAGAAAATTTAATATTTGTATTAAATTCTTTTCTTTTTAATTTTTAACGTGCATTTTTATAATTTATTCTAAACATATTCAGTTTTATAACAATATTGTTAATAAAATACAATTTTTTCACATTGAATTATATTTATTAGTCTTATGCACGAGTAAGTAAATCTATTTTCTGATTTTTTTATTTAAAATTAAAATTTCCTGAAAACTAAAATCATTAAATTATTTTAATTTGTGAACAGCAAATGAAATTTTAGAAGTGATAAACATTCAGGTTACATTCCCTTTTTGTTGATTGTTTCATAAGTGTAAAACACTCACTGCCCGTAAAATTGCAACAATATGAAGAAACCCATGAACCAGTTATGAAGATGATCTGAAATTCAAGCGTGTCATGTCATTATAGAGCGGGGCAGTAAAAAAGGAAAGACGAATGAACAAACCATCGCTACACTCTGTCACTTTTAAAATTCACATTTCTACGTTTCAGAAAAGATTAAAGGACACAGAAGGCAGTTCCTGCAATTGGACAGTTTTACAAGGGTTCAAATTGTAGGCTTACCAATAGCTGTTTATTCTTACCAACGTATCACTGCAAATGTATGTAGATGTTACCAATGTAGATAGAATTAGAACCAGATGTATCAATGAACGAAATGTAAATCCCGTATTCAAAAGGAAGGAATGCATGCACCAAAATAAACAACTTTCGAATTTTTGTGGAATGTGAAAGGAACTTTGGATTAGCTGAAAGTATCTTGCACACCCTCACTCTTTACGAAGACTGCTATTTACGACAACACACTGACGTGAATGATTATAATGTTGTTGACAAACGAGTCTCTTGGATGACTGAATAGCACAATGTGATGTTGAGGATGAAACTTGGTTTTGCTTGTTTCATGATAGACGCCTGGTGATAATCTAGAATGCCTTGAGAAATAATATCATTCCTATTAATATGAATGCCATACAGTTCTTTAATGTAGCATAATTATTTGGATTGCGATTAGAAACGATAGCAGGTTACCTCTGATATGTATCAAAAGGCACATTGACACATAACAATAAATTGAGTTACAACGAAATGGTATTTTTCAGCAGGACAACGCAAAAAGGCACACGACATTTATCAGCAATCAAGTCTTTCAGCATGTCCAGTTGCTTCTTTCGCCTGCAATCTATCACTGAAGGAACATATCTGACACGTTGTTGGCCTCTTCTGTCTATTCTGTTCCAACCTTAATTAGAGGGCGAACTGTAAAGGACGATTGCAGGAGCTTCCATCTCTCAGGACACTATCCGTATGTTAATTAGATATGTTCCTTGTACAGTAGCAAGTTGCAGTTCGTAGCTTGCATCTCCGCGAGATGTTACCCTACTTCTTACTAATCACCCTGCATAATTTTATACAGAGATGAAATATGCAGGGTGATTAGTATGAAGTGGAAGTCCTTATTTAAAAAGTCATTCTCTGTCTGTGTATCAATATTCATCACATTCTACCCATTCTTTTTATGGTGTTACATTTTCTATATAAGTCATTGTAGTTATCATTTTTATTATTGGGAGTTTCTTATATAAAACAACCATTTCAGGCATATAAAAATGTAGGTTTTTAAACATTTTATTTTTATTACATTATTCATCAAGACAGATATTTACATATACTCATATATATGTAAATAACTGACTTGATGAGTACTGAATGACACAGTTTCATACAAAGTTTATAGATTTTCTATAATTGTATGCTAATTTCCCTGTGAATTTATGTTAAATTTATTTAACCATCAAGTAATAAATCAATACATAATTTAAATTTTTTATTTTCAAATCAAAATTTTCTCAGGCCTTAATTTTAGTTCATGCTCATTTTTATAGGGATATTTTATTAACGTTGAATAAACTTTAGGAAATACATAAAATTTAAAATTATCGATAAATCGATTAAAATTTACATCGAAGAAATATTATTTAGAATATTGAATAGGACTTAAATTTTGAATAAAAGCAATTACTCATTAATTTTTAAACATCTCAAATTCTTTTTTTAAATCTAACAATTAGATATTTTCTTAATTTGATACCATTGCATCCTCGAAATTGTAACTTTATTATTTAAGTCCTGATAAACCATTTTGAACTAACTAATTAGCTGGTAAAGAAAAACTGACTAAATAACAAAAATTTCATTTGAAAGAATGACATTAGAAATTAATAAAATAATGATAAAATTACTTATTCAAAAGAAAGCGAAAGATAAAAGCGCAACTTCAGAAAAAGCCCAAAGTGTAATTTGTTTCTTCTCACATAAGAAATATTGGGCATTTTCTTGTCTTAGAAGGCATCATGTTACCTTTTCTAAATTATTTGCCATCCATACGTCTCATTCAATTCCTAACTATTTCATTCTCTAAACCATGTACCTTTAAAGTGGGTTTTTTTCCCTTTCAAATGTGTTATTGGGCTTTATCTTTTTATTCTTTACTGACATTTCGTTAAGAAATATCTGTAATATAAATTCTTTAACAAGTGAAATTTATTAACAAGATAAAGTATTTATTAATTTGTGAAAATTATTAATAAAAGATTTACGTCATTTATTGTAATTTAATTAAAAATATTAATTTAATATAAATATAGTGTGATAAGCTGTTTAGAGAGGTATGAGACTCAAATTATAACTATTTATTTATGATGAATGATACATTTTTATTTATTAAACACTTTCTTCTCTAACATTAATGTTAAAGAACTATTTAAAAATATATATGCAATGCATTTAACAATTTTTAATTTATTACAAGTGATACTGATTACACAGAAAAACTAAAATTAATGTGTTTTAATAATCCCTAGCTAATAATTCTAAAAATTTATCGTAACAAAGAATTTTTAAAAATGTTTTTAAGTAAAAATTATGTTTAATTAATAAATCATGACTTATTTAATGTAAGTATATTATTAATTAATTCATTTTACAATATATATTTAAAAATCGATGGCAGTTTTCTTTAATAAAAATATCTTCAGAGTATTATTTTATAATTAATATACATAAATTAATTTTTAAAATGTACAAACTATATCAGTTTAAAAAAAAAGAAATATTTTTAAAAATGAATGAATAAATCTTTACTGTAATAAAAATGCATTTAGGGTATTATTTTATTATTAATATATAGAAATTAATTAATTTTCAAATGTGTAAACTATTTCCATTAAAAAAACAGAGAAAATACATGTATGCATGAGTCAAATAAAGAACTGTTTATCATGGTTGACTTATTGTTGTAAAAAGCAAAATTTAATTAAATATTTTTAAGGATATATAATTTGTTTGTTTTTTTCCATTTATTTCAAATTTCTAATAAAAAACAACTTTAGTAATAAATATTCGTAGCAAATGATTTTTGCCATTTAGAAAAATTATTTATAAAAAATAATATGATAATTAACTTTTTGTCATATAGAATTGGTCTTAAGCTATTGTCCAACACATTAAAAAACAGTTTGAAAAAAAATTACATTATAAAGGAAAGAATTAAGACGAAAAAAATTTGTTTTTCTTTCAAACATCACAATTTAGCCTTTTCCGAATTTTATAAACATTTAATTGGTTTGATGTTAATTTATCATGTCAACTTTGTGTAACAACATTCCATAAGGTTAATTTCATATTTAATTACAAATATTTAAGAAGTTACATTAACTGGTATTGCATTTTAAATTAAACACATATTTCAACATACAATAAAAAATGTATGATTTTTTATAAATATTGTAAATCAAATTTGAGTAGCATTAGACAAAAATTATATGCAAAATCTCTGGGTGTCCATATATTTTTATGTCCATATAATGTCCCATATATTTTTTAATATGTAAATACAATGTTATTTAAATTTGTGCATGTAATTAATATTTTAAAAGAAATTTTTAGTAAAATTCTTCCTTTAGAAAAAAATATTCTACAATAATTTTCCGGTGATTTATAATAGAATAATGAATTACTTAAAAAATTACACATCTTTAACTTTACTACCTACCTTTATACATTTATTTGATTTTAAACGTTTTTAAGACAATGTTTTACTATTTTTTAAGAATTATTGAAACATTCAAGCTTTTTCATGCTTGTCTATTAAATTTCAATTTAGAGAAATGTATGATTACCATCCCCAAACAAGTCCGTATCCTTATATGAACGTTAAATATGCATATAAATCTAATAGATTATTCACTTTCAGTGCATTTTACTCATATTCTTTCTTTTCTTTGAACTCATATATAATTAATCTGTAAGAAATGCCGGATGTTCTAAAAAAAGATATGTATTATGTATATACATTGGTAGAAAATGAAATACAGACATCAAGATAAAATTAGTTTACATATTTGAAATTCAAGCAAAGCATTTGCCTAAATAAATTATTTATTTGATTAAAGTTTCAAAGTCCAAGTTAAAGTATGCACTCATTTCAAAGGTGAATAGGTGGTACATTAATATCAGGTGTAGTCTGTCTGATCTTGAATGCATGCATGGAAATGCCCATACACTGTTGTGTGCAAGTGATGTATGCCATTTTATGATATGGAGTTCCGTGTCTGTTCACTTAGAGGTGCTGAATGTGAATGACGCAGCTGAGACATCAATAATATCCCATCTATCATCGATGGGAGAAAGATCTGGCCTAGGCAATATGTGGCAAAATTTATAGAACTCATTGGATGCTAGCAGTGGTAGGGAGATGAAAGTTATCCTATTGGGTAACGGTCCATTTGAATGGCAATTAAAATTTTCAGTACAACCAATTCAAATCACCAGTTGACATAAAAACTTACTGTCAAGTTATATGGGACAACGGCAAGATCACATGCAGATGATAGCTAGTAGGGCAAGTTCAGTGGATCTATGATGCAGACATTAGTTGCAAGCACCTATCTGACATCTTCCATGATGCCACTACTGCACCAAGACATATAGGGTCCTCTTCTGAGATAACATATATTAATTCCGCTGTCCTTTGAACTAGAACTTGACTTATTTGAACCAGCAGATATGGACGATTTGGAGATAGTGTTATGAACGCTGATGATGTCTGGCTCGGAGCTGTACCTCAATTATTCTGATTCGCTGTGTCCTCTCGTGTCAACAAAAAATCGAAAATAAGCTTCAAATGCAATATGATGCAAAGCAACCATGGGACGAATATGGTTTCCATCTTTTTTATAATGTCCCGTGTATGATGGTCTCAGCCTTCTTGAGGTAGTACATTTTGTGACCACATATTCCAACATTTATGCCAGTGGATTCATCCCAGCCATGTTTTTCTGGAATATCGCGAAAAGAAATATCTGACATATCGCAACTCTATTACGACAGAAAGAAGCTTTGCTGTTTTTGTTGATCAGGTGCAACACGGCACCTATCTAACATATTATTTGTGTTTAAAATCGTCGAGACAGTGATTACTAAGGTTCTATTATTTTATTGACATTATTTACTCAAATATACAATTTTTCCTGATAATCTAATATATATATATATATATGTCGATATTTTTATATTTATATTTACTACCACAATGTATTTAATAAGAATTGTAGTTATAAAACAATATATTAAACTAGTGGCTAACATAAAATAAATGTTATATTTCCTCGATAATTTTATTTCTATATATGATTATTGACTACATGCTTTCTGTACGATACCAATTCTATCTATATCCTGGAGATATTCTTTCAGGAAACGTCAATATATATTTATTACATACATATAATGATCATTCAGAAAATATAAATATATGAAATACTATTATTTATATTTCCATCCTCTAAGGAATATACATCATATAATTTAAGGAATTAAAACATATTGGTAAATAATGGAAAGACTATTTCAATGTAATGACTTAAAATAAATGTATTATAAGGTTGAAAAAATGTAAATGCTCTACATAGTATTTCTACATTATTTATATACATCATATTTCTACATTATTTATATACGTCATATTTCTACATTTATTTATATACATCATATTTCTACATTATTTATATACATCATATTTCTACATAATTTTCATAATTTATTTAACCGAGAATTATATCGTTATATCATTTTTTCTTCAAAAATGTAGTAAAAAAATGTAACAAGTGATTAAAAAGCTATTTACATGATGTTTCCAATTCCAAAACAAATTTTTATATTATCACCTTATCGGTATTTTTCTTTCAGGAATATTTCTTTTATATTTTTAATGTACTTGGATTATATGGAGACAAGATAGAAAATACAAATATATTTTGATTACTTTTTATTGCAAACACTTATTAAATTTGAAATTTTATTGAAATTTTTTATTTTAATTGAAATTATAAGAAATATTTAGCAATATTATAAATTATTAAAACCATATTAAAAAAGATACAAAGATACAATTATTTTTTTTTTTATAAGCAAACACATTTTACATTACAACCTCAATTCATGCTTCACTGTCTTTTCTAAAATATGACGAGTAAGCATTCAGAAATGTAGAAAGTTGACTTGCCACGTATTTCCATCTTTTCTAAATCTCTTCCTCACTTTTCTTTAAAAGAGAAATATAATCGAAAAAAAATGGGGGAACAGCCTTGTGGTTTTCGACAAACGATATTTTCTTTCCCTCCTTTATTTGTATTTCGTCGAATTGACACAAATATATATTTGGAATGTCACCTAACATTTCAAAAAACAATATCCTCGGTCCATTTTTGTTGAATATCTTTACTTATCACAGATTCTTTCATTTTTTCTCCACTTTTCCCTGGAGCTCATTTTTTTTTCATCAGGGGTTAGCCAAATATTTAAATTTCAATGCGGTTAATAAAGCTGGAAAATGTTGATTTTCTTTTCTGAATCTGCAAGGGTTTTAAAAGTAATTAATTTATAAAAATAATTGATGAGAAGGAAATTTTATTTTCTAATTTTAGAAGATTGATATTCTAGATATTTATTAATTTAATTTATCTCTATATTTTGAATGTAGGAGAGAAATGAAATAATATTTAACCAAGTATAACGAAAGGAATTTAACGAATTGTTATATTTCTTTTTTTCATCAGGGGTTAGCCAAATATTTAAATTTCAATGAGGTTATTAAAGCCCAAAAAATGTTGATTTTCTTTTCTAAATCTACAAGGGTTTCTAAAATTAATTAATTTATAAGAATAATTAATGGGAATAAAATTTCATTTTTAATTTTAGACGATTTATTTTTAAATATTTATTAATTTATTTTAACTTTATATGTTAAATGAGAGAGATAAATAAAATAATATTTAATCACCTTTAACGAAGCGAAATTTAACGAAACTTAAATAAATCAAAGAAAACAAAAAAATGTTGATATCTGCTCAGCAAATTTTCAACATATCATGTGTGAACATTCGAGAACGGATGAATAAACTCAGGAATATGCCAATGTTTAATAATGCAAGAGACATATGAAGCAATTGATTGGAATGCCATAAGAATGACCAATTCAATAGCCACACGAATATAGCAATATTGAATAGATAAAGAACTTCCTGAATAATGAATTGTTCAATGAATCTCTAAAATAATATTCAAAAGTAAGATAAATGTAGTTGTAAATTAAGAATGAAGTATGCCCAAATATACAAGAAACGTTATCACATTCAATAGCCAAAAGAATATAGAAAGAAGAAGAAAGAGAATTCTAGGTATAAATGAAGAAAGAAATATTCCAAATACAATAAGAAGCACTGTACAGCTCAATAGGCCCGGAGAATGCCAAAAGTGAAAAAGGAATTGATCTGCACTGGAATTGATTTTGCACTACGAATACCTATAGAAATTGGAAATACAAATGTTTAAAATCCCAACCCAAAACATGAAAAGAGATTCAAAGCCATGCTACAAAACACTTCAACTTCAGAAAATTCCTTAAATCAACATTATTCATGAATCATTTCAAGAGTTAAGGGGCCAAAATACAATATTCTGCCAAAATTTGTAATGGAGTTTTATTTGCTTGGCCGTCATTTTTCGGATAACGTCACGGACCCCTAACCAGGACAACATCATGTTCACATATGAGAAAAAAAACATTTATTGTGCATCACGAAATGCTATATTTGTTAATATATTGTTATTAATAAAATACACAAAGCATGTGAGAAAAACTTTTCTAACAAACAATAAATCATATGAAAATCTTCAGCAATAGTCCGCAATCATTAATTTATTCTGTAGATTTCTTGGAATGCACTATTGCTAATTAAAAAAATATTTCTAAATCGAAACCTCTTTTAAATTATTTACCTAACTAATGAGAATTTCTACAAGAAATACGAAATGTAATGAAGGAATATTTTTTTTTACTTAAAAGAAGTAATAAAGTAATCATGAAATGAGTTTTGTAATTATATATTCAAATCAATTTTGTGGAGAATAATCATGAATATTTATTAAAATTAAATGTATACATTCTTCATAAAAAATTATATATGAATCTAGGTTTTTCGATAGTCAAATATTAATTTAATAAATATTTATCTTATTTTGATTTTAAGTAACATTATTTAATTTATATGATGCATCAAAGTAATTTATTCAAGATTAATCAAGTATTTTGAAAAATGTAAATTCTACTATTAGTTTTCGTTTTCAATCACATTTAAAAATAAATAAAAATTATACTACAGTTTGTATTACAAGATAAATATTTATTTATTTATGCACATACAATATAATATTAAATTAAGAGATTTTATTAATGAGAATTGTAGGAATGTATATGTTACAAAGTAATTTTAAAAAAAATATTATTCTACCATAGAATAATAAGAATGGACTTTTCTATTTTTTGTAAACATTCATGATTTTAGAAATATCAATACATACATATGCTAGTTCAACAAGTATTTATTAATCATTGTTTTGCTACATTTTAAAAGTTATTGCACTACTAAAACTTTCTTTAAAAAGTTATTATGTATTTTTAAATGGTTATTTATAAAAACATTAAATTAGAATTCTTTTAACAAAATAATATTCAACTAACTATAACTAAATAACTAATAACTAATAACTATATAACTAAAATAATATTCAGAACCTAAACAGGTTTATTTCATTTTTGAGTTATACTAATTTTTTGTCACATTAATATAACAAATTATAACGTATCTTTTCTTCAAAACTGATTAACTGTATTCTGAACGTCATAATTTTATCTTTAAACTTAATATTTAATTATTACAGTAAGAGACGAATATCTAAAAAAATTAAACATTCTTACAAATAAACATAATTACTTATGGGCTTTGTTGAACCAGTTCATCGACTTGTATACAAAATAAAACAAATCCAGAACTCTAGTATCGAACCATTTCATTACTCCAACAATGCAACCATGCGAAGAAATCTAAAATTACATTATTATCTGGGAAAGAGGTTGTCATTACATGCAGCTATTTACATCTCATTTGTCGTAAGTCTAAGGAAAGTACCATTTACAGCTTTCGTGGACAGATTACTAGTGTTAAGAGCACTTACACTCTGCGATCATTAACTTGTCTCTAGTGCTTCCTAACAACTCATAAGCAAGGCCTTTTAGAATCATTAGGTTGCTTTAATTATTATGATTTGGAGAGCAGAAATTGAAGGAGTTTTTGAAAAAGGAGGTATAATTTTCCAATAATGGAATCCCTCTTGAACTCCGCCAAAGAGCTGAGATATCTGAAGAAATCTTTAGGATGACGTTGGTCCAATACTTATTAGCAGTGTCATTGTTTCTGTAATAAAAAAAATGGAAACAAAGTATTTAAATTAAATATGATGTTTTATGAGTTGCTAATTAGCAAGGTATGGAATTTGTAATAATAAAATTGCATCAATGATATATTTTGAACATCAAAATGTTTTGTATAGTTAATATCAAAATGTCTTGTATAGCTAATATCAAAATGTCTTTTGGTATATCAAAAATGTTTTTGTATAGTTAATATCAAAAAAGTTTTGTATAGTTAATATCAAAATGTTTTTGTATAGTTAATATCAAAATGTTTTTATAGTTGATATCAAAATGTTTTGTATAGTTTTTATGTAAATTTAGTTATAATTTATAATAATATTGCTAATAAGTATTGGTGGATAAATGATACTGCTAATAAATATTGGACCATTAAAATAATTATGTAATTTATTCCATTTATTCCTGAAAAAAAAAATTCATCAATTAAATTACATAAAGTGTTTTATAATAGTTAAATTCTAAAAATTTATTTATTAATTTATTAACAATTATTATTTTATTATTACGATAATTATTATTAATTTATTAATATGCTATTCCTTAACTGTACTTTTATTTAATTAAGAGATGTGTTAGAATATTTATTTATATGTTAACATGTAAGTCAATTTCTGATTGATAGATGGTATGCATTCGTGTTCCTTTATGTCCTTTAAACAGAAAATAGTTTAAATTCCTTTGAATTGTTGAAAGACTAAGAATTTTAATCTCAGGTGAAATAAATTTTACAATTAAAATTATTCGGAAGATAAATTAATTTTCAAAATTACTTTATAAATACCAGTTATTTAAAAGAACATTAATTATTATTGTATCAACTTAATTTAATTTTAATTTTAATTAAAATTAATTTAATTTGGTTTAAAAGATTATCTGATTGTATTTCGTGGATTATAGTAGTATTTCTATTGTTATGCATATTTCAAGATATTTTGCAAAGCCGAAAATTTTAATTTTATCTTTAGATTTCATTCCGTTCTATTCAGGTAGATATATTGATACATATTCTGACACTCTATCATGGTCAGGCATTTTCGAAATAGCAATAGTATATATTTATGAAAGTCTACCCTAACTCTCACGGGTATCAAAAATCAAGCACCAGAAATAGATGCTGCGGAGATCTGGCGACATAAAAGTGCAAAGAATCTTCCACTAGTAAACATATTTATTATTTATACTCGTTCTGGAATCATACCGGTCGTGTAAGGCCTATTACAGAAATAATTTATACTCCCCAGTCAAGAACTCTGACAGAAGAAATCAGCCGCGAGAATCGGTAAGAATAACAAAAGATTTCACCCTTGAGTCAAGGCGCTTCTTACATATGTTGCACACGATCCTGCCGTCTTTGGACTAAAGCGAAAATCTATATTTCTTTTTCTTTTTTTCCCCGCTGGCTGTGTGAATACATTTCTATGGGTATATATCTTTTGAAAAAAAACTTAAAGTGCTTTCTTTATTCTGGTTCCGTCTACATTGGGTTCTTCTGTGCCATGCGGGTGTTGGGTGGTCACAGTTTGGGGCTGAGAAAGTACCTTGGAATTTTCAAACTCAGCTGCATCGTAACTCAAAGTAATGGCATCTTAGGCTGTTTATTTAAAGTGACGAGGCCATTAGCATCGGAAGTGTCTTATTAGGCTAACGTTTTCGGATGGGTCGGGTAAAATGTGGTTTAGGCTATTTTTTATGGAGTTGGTGGAGTGCTTTAAGAGATCTCCAACAAAAGTATATATTCTTCAGTGGCAAATCTATGAGGATTTCAAATGCAATTGTACAAGATAGTATATACCCTATTTCACTATACAAGTAGAGTGCGATAAAGGCCTATTGTTACAGATATTGAGATGCATTGTATTTTTGTTTTAGATTTTGCAAACCCTTGGAATGGAAGAAAATGGTCTGAAGAGCATGTGCCATGTGATCAGTATCATCTACGATAGTACACGGTTTAAATTTTGGTTTCTTCTGTATATTCTTCAATTAAATTGTATCTGAAACGTTTGTTACTTTTTCCGAAGCTTTGCAATGAGCAAAGATTTTTATTTGTGTTTGTGTTTTGTTTGTTTAATGTAAATCTATGAGGATCTCAAATTCAATTGTATAAGATATTATACGCCTTATTTCACTATACAAGTAGAGTGCGATAAAGGCCTGTTGTTGCAGATATGGAGATGCATTGCGTTTTGTTTTTAGATTTCGCAAACACTTGAAATGGAAAAAAAAAAGTTACCAGCAGTATGTACAATGCGATCAGTATCATATACGATAGCATACACAGTTTAAATTATGGTTTTCTTTGTGTATGCCTCTACTTAAATTCCATCTGAAACGCTTGGCACTTTTTCTCAAGTTTTGAAAAGAGCATGAGCTTTTATTTATGTTTAATACTATATAATATTAGTAAAGAAATTATGTGATCACATTGATTGATCTGAACAAAACAAATCATCGGAAGTGTCTTATTACAGTTTAGGGATGTGTTGGGTAAAATGTGGTTTAGGCAATTTTTTATGGAGTTGGTGGAGTGTTTTAAGAGCTCTCCAACAAAAAGTGTTCTTATAGGCTATATATTCTTCAGTGGAAAATCTATGATGATTTCAAATGCAGTTATACAAGATACTATATACCCTATTTCACTATACAAGTAGAGTGCAGTAAAGGTCTATTGTTACAGATATAGAGATGTATTGCGCTTTCTTTTAGATTTTGCAAACACTTGAAATGAAAAAAAAAGAAACACCACGAGCAATATGTGCAATGTGATCAGTATCATCTACGATAGTACACAGTTTAAATTTTGGTTCCTTTTGTATATTCTTTAATTTAATTGCATCTGAAACGTTTGGTACTTTTTTCTCAAGCTTTGTAATAAACATGTACTTTTATTTATTGTATGTTTAATACTATATAATATTTGTAAAGAAATTATGTCATCCAATTTATTGATCTGAACGAAACATAGCATCGGAAATGTCTTATTACGTTTTTGGGATGGGTTGGGTAAAATGTGGTTTAGTTTATTTTTTATGGAGTTATCACAAAAGGTTTTCTTATAGGGTATATTATATAGGTGTATTATGTACCTTTTCTCCAACAAAAAGGTTTTCTTATAGGGTATATATTTTTCAGTGGCAAATCTATGAGGATTTCAAATTCAATTGTACAAAGATACTATATACTCTATTTCTCTATACAAGTAGAGTGCGATAAGTGCTATTATTACAGATATGGAGGTGCATTGCGTTTTGTTTTAGATTTTGCAAACAAAATGGAAGAAATTGTACAATCGAATAGCATGTACAATGTGATCAGTATCATCTAAGATAACATATATTTTTAAATTCTGGTTTCTTTTGTGTATGCCTCTACTCAAATTCTATCTGAAACGTTTGGTACTTTTTCTCAAGCTTCATAATGAGCATGAACTTTTATTTATTGTATGTTTAATATTATATAATATTTGTAAATAAATTATGTCATCCCATTTATAGATCTGAACGGAACATAGTTTTGGAAGTGTCTCATTACGTTTTCCGGAGGGGCTAGGTAAAATGTGGTTGAGGCTATTTTTTATGGAGGTGAAGTTTTTTAAGAGTTCTCCAGCAAAAATGTTTTCTTACAGAATGTATATATATATATTCCTCAGTGGTAAATAAATCAATGAGGGTTTCAAATGCAATTGTGCAAGATACTATATACCCTATTTCCCTATACAAGTAGAGTGCGATAAAGGCATATTGTTACACATAAGGAGATGCATTGCGTTTTTTGTTTCAGATTTTGCAAACACTTGGAATGGAAAATTACCAGCAGTATTTACAGTGTGATCAGTATCATCTACGATAGCGCATGGTTTAAATTTTGGTTTCTTTTTGTGTGTGTGTCTATTTAAATTCTATCTGAAACACTTGGCACTTTTCTCAAGTTTTGCAAAGAGCAAGGACTTTTATTTATTATTGTATATAATAAATGTATTTGAACTTGAGTAGATGAATAAAAAAGTATTTCATTAACGATTGAAAATTTGAACTAGATTTATATAGGGAGAGTGCAAACTAGCAGTAGGAATTTAAAAATATATAATTTATAATGTTTATCGGTACACAGAATTACTGCAAATCTGGAAAAAAAAATTTTATTCTGTGAGAATGAATGAAAACAGAGTCTACCTAACAATTTCCTTCTTTAGAAAGTAGAATTTCTGATGTACTGTAAAAGTGTTTGTGCCTTAGATCTTCTTAAAAGTCGTATTTTTCTGGCTTTACAGCTTTTCAGTCTGGCTTTTGTTAATCTCCTTCTCACTAATTCGGCAATGAATTGTCGTCCAGTTACAATAGGTAGTTCAACAGCCTACTAAATGAATTTGTTATTTTTAGATTCTTATTGATTTAAGAATAAACACCAACACTAACATTTTAAGAAACTTTTTCGTTCAGTCATTTATACTTATCATTTTGTCACGATATTGTTTAATTTCAATATTTTTTAAAAATAATTTTAATAAAAATTGCAATTTGTAAGATTATGTAATCTTGAACCAGGTACAAGCACTTCAATATCACATATCACAAATGAGTTGCTCTTCGAAATAAATTTCTTTCTTACAAAGAACTAATAAAAATATATATTATTATTAATTGAATTAAGTTTTGAATCCTAATAATATTATATACAATTTATATAATATATAAATAATTTCTGGAAAAATATTCAGATTTTTAAAATGTGCACGTACAATTTCTCTCTCTTCAGTAGATCCTTATTATTTTTTTTTAATTCAGTGTATGTTAAAGAACTATGTCTATAATCACCTGTACACCTTAATATGCTTTAAAAACATTTTTAATTCATTTAACAAATATAAAAATTTCAATATATTAAAATATTATTTGGAAAACATATGTCTTGAAAGTTTACATATAAAATACAATACAATGTATACATATAAAAATACGATTAGCACTTGTTTCAAATTTATATATGTATATATATATATATATATATATATTGTTATGATTAGTATGATCGTATGATTAATATGCTAGTATGATTAGTTTTTCTATAAATTTTAAATATATTAAGAAAAGGTATATATCACTGTATTGTGAACATCAAACAATAAAAATAAAATAAAAATACGTATTTCAATATATTACATAGGTTTAAATATCAATTAGAAGTATTAAGCATGATTCGTAAAGTGATATTTTGACAATTTTTAAACTGTTGGACAATTTCTAATAAATGAACAGATTAACTGAAAAATTAGAGAATTAATATGTCTACATTGTATAAAAACTAAATATAATTTTATGCAAAAACAAAGTTTAATTCGAAATATTTATTAAATATAAAAACTATTCTAATATGATACACATTTCACTTCTATGGTTTACGATAATTAATTGTACGTAATAAAATCAATTTTTTGTAATATTTTTAATGATTAAGCCTATTTGTAATAAAACTTTTAAATGATAGTGTTTGAAATTATTTTTCATGAAATAAAATATTAAAAAATCAATATCTAACTCATTCATCTCTTCTATTGATTTAATTTATGTTCTTCGAAAGAATTAAAATTAAATCTTCTATACAATAAATATATATTATTAAATATTATTATTGATGAAAATACGAAGACCTTTAATAAAAACGTCTAATGGTAAATGTTTAAAAACATTTCTAATTAAAATCAATATTTTATTTTAAAATAGATATTAATATAAAATATACATTCTTATGGATTAAATTAACTTATTTAAAACATCAGTTTTAATTCTGCAAAAAAAATAAATAATAATAAGAATAATGATCTTATACCATTTGTAAATTTTTTACAAAATTTTTAATAAGCACAGAATTTAAAATTTTAAATATATTTAAAAGGCTTTAATATTAATTGGCTTAATTTCAAAATTCGTCCATTTTATTGTTTTTATTACATTAACAATTAATTTGTTTTAATTAATTTCATTACATTCAATTTAATCCATCGGGTTAATTTTAAATCTTTCATTAGGGTTAATGGCTATTTTTTAATTTAATTTGTTAATGGATTCAAATTTGTTAAAAACTCCATGTATTTTAAAATAACCTGAAGATTATATTCATTAAAAATTTCAATTAACATTATTATCTAATTAAATTTATTCAGCTTCATGCAGTTCCATTAAATGTAGTCTTTTCTGAAAATTTCGTAAAGGAATAGAATTTTTGAGTTTTATTACACTTAATAAGGATTTAAGCTGTGTTAATATATAGATAAAGAATTATAAATCTTACATTAATTAAAATGAACTATTTTTAGAACACATCATGCATCATTATATTTTACTTCAAAATATAAAAACGTTATTATATAGTTAATAATTAAAATAACCTTAAAATTACGGATAGATACATCAGGTTTATCTTAAAATTTTAAATAATGCTGAACTGAAAGCGAGTACTTTCATCTCTTTAATTTTTATAAATGTTTTAATTAACATTGCTTTAAAGTAATCAACGTCTCGCATTTTTCGCATTCTTTCGATATCGAACATTGAATAGCTCAGCTGAGAGAATGGAATTCAGAATTGATGATTCTTAATTTAATGAATAAACTGAATAAATTCTTAGTCTTCGTTTATTCAACCTAATAATATTTAATTCAGAGAAAAGATTTTAAATGGTTTGTAATAAATTGTACTAGTTAAAATGCGTATTTACTTAGATTTCCGTAATTTATATTTAAGAATTACATTCTTATGTGAACTAAACAATATACGAATTATGTATGAATTTGTATTTTTTTTTTTTTTTTTATAAATTTAATTATTTTATGGAAATTAACTGTAAGTAAATAAGAGATATTAGAGAGTTTTTGTATACCGTATTTTGGACGTCCGTTAGATTTTCTCCCTAGCGCGCATGCTCATAGGAGATATTATTACAGATACGCATGCGCAATTTTCTATGAGCATGCGCGCCAGGGAGAAAAAGCTAACGGACGTCCAAAATACGTATGCAAAAACTCTCTAATATTTACTATTCCTTAATCGACATCATGCGAAGAAAATTGTTTCTAATGATTTTGATTTGATGAAATTCACTAAAATTTTAAAATTACAAAATGGATTGCAATATGTTTTTTTTTAGTTCCATGGGTGCACAATAAATAAAAATTGATTGTATTTTTTGCATGTGAATTTCATTAAAATAAATGAGATTAATGTAATGACAATTTTGCACTTTTAAGCAATTTTGTGAAAATAAATATCAACCATGTTTTTTTTTTTTCAATTATAGTTTATTCATTATATTTCTTATTACAAATCATGATTTAAAAAATATATATAATTAGCTTGTTCTTCCAATAAAAATAGTCCTGTAGAATTAATTCTCTTTATGTAAAAAGATAATTTAGATAATTTAGTCATATTCAATTTTAAATTTAGCATCATTTCGAATATAACTTTGCAATTAGCTCACAGTAGAATTTGCAATTTGGAAAATATATATATTTTACTAATTTAGTAGATAATTTTAAAGTTTTAAAGCAAAGTTTTTACGAAAATTGATAATCGAAACTTTTGAATTGATTTATTTTATTTGTTTTTATAATAACTAATAGTTATATCTCAGGAACGAAAGATATTCAATAATATTAATAACATATTATTATTAATTATAAAGATATTCTGCTGAAATAAATTTAAAAGGACTATCATTAGCAGAAATTATCACCCTTTATACAAAGTATGACTATTATAATGGCAGCTATAAAATCATCATTTTTTTCTTTTTCACGATTCATAACAAAATCATTTTATAGCCTTTCAAAGCATGCTAGAATATATATATATATATATATATATTATCTTATAGAATACCATTATAAGACATTAACAAAACAAATAAAAATATACAATTAAAGCTTTCATTTACGAGTAGAGAAAATACATACCACACACACAAACAAAAGGTTTTTATACTTCACATATAAAAATTTCCTTCTTTCATAATTATAACAAAATGCGAAAAAAATTAAGATTGATTAAAGTATTGTGTGATAATTTTTAATCACCAGGGAATTCTTTCACCTTCTAATTGTTGTTTTTTTTTTTTTTTATAAAAACATATTTTTGACAACATGTTTATTATAATAAAAAATGAATTATTTTGCCATACGGATTAATAAATTGTAAGCAAGATGTTATTGCTTGTTAAATTATTGTTTGCTTGTAATAGTTTAAATAATATACCACATAGAATGTTAACTCTCCAAAAATTTTATTTCGGAATATATAACAAATGATCCGAATTATTCCTATTTAGGAAATAAAACTTATTTTTTAATTAAAATACCAAAGGTAAAAAAAAAAAAAAAGCTACGTGTGTTACAATTCCTTTGAGAATTTTATAACAAAATTATTTTGAGTTATTACTTCAATGAAAAATTAAGGTAAAACATTTCAGCAGCCTAACAACCATTGCTTTAAACCTAATATAATTCATTAAACCTTTCCTAGTTCTGACATATTAAAAATAAATAAAAAAAAAACAGCTCTCAGACCAATTATTTCAATACACAACGAAGAAAAGTTATGAGATTAACCTTTGGTTCCATTTTCTATATTATATATTTTATCCTTTTTTTTTTTTTTTTTTTTCTATCATATGATCTCGGTGGAATAAAAAAAGATTTTAACCAAATAAATACGAAAGAGAATGGCAGAGAAAGTAAATGCAAAAAAGAAGCTTGTTCGATGAAAAGGAAAGACCAGGATGACAGAGGCCCTAGGGTAAAAACAATACCTAGATAAATAGTACTTTAAGCAAGATTTTTTTTTCTATCTTTTTGAGCCATAAATCCCAAGCTGATCGTACTTGATTTACGACCAGTCTCATCGGGCGGTAAATTACGCGTCAAGCATTATGAACCTAGAAAAAAAATATATAAAGGCCACCAGGATATACCAGAACGAAGATAGACATGCAGAAAATGGCTATGAATAAGGTACCTGGTATGAAGAATGAGAGATGCTTAAAATAATTTGAACGGACGGTGAATTTCTAGGAATAATAGATTTTTACTTCATGTCCATCATATTTTTCTAATGAAAATATGAATTTTCTTTCCTCTAAGGCGAGTATTTTAATTTTCAGCTAGATAAAATTGATAAGATTTTCTATAGAAAATTGTATATTTAATTAATATCTTCAATCATTTTACAAAATTAAACAATGCAGTATTTAATATTTTGAATATTGAAATATGTATGCTTCTGATTTAAAAATACCAGATAGTACATTTTTTTTAAAAAAATTTTAATTAAAATTGATTGACGATGTTAATTATAAAATATACCAATAAATGAGTTGAGATTTATTGTAGAGTGCATTTAACTATTAAAATAAAATTAAAATTTTAAAAAAGTGATTCAGTAATACAAATAACTCATATTTCCTGAAAATGAGCAAGGAAACACAATTCACATTTCAGAGTTTAACAATTGATTATTATTAGTTGAGTCAGAAATAATAACAAAAATGTGCAAAAGTCATATAAATTTATAAGTAAACATTTCAACATCACAAGAAAAAGTTATAAAAAAATTTTTTAAAGAAACTTTTTGCCAGATTCAACAGATATTATTAAAACAATGCTTTTTAATCCTGCAAAAATTATATATTATTGGATATTGAAAGTTTTAACATAAGAAAAAGGAAGTTCTCCAGCAGTACCCACTGTACATAAAATGGTGGTTAAATTTGAAAGAATTAAACCTGGAGGAGTAGAATTCGAATCGTTTCTGTTTGGTGGCAGAAATGACGACAATGATCGTAAAAGCCAACAGTCATTGGTTACATGGTAGTATTAACATGTCGATTGCTTCTCGTATTGTAGATGCACTAAATTCTAGCTTTTGATAATTTGAGATTTAACAAATTAATAATCACGCATTTCGCCAATAGCATAAAGGATACAGTAGGAAAATAACAAAACTTTTACTCTTGTGTTTCTTGTTAGAGTGGCAGTTGCATAAGCAAAAACATGTTGAGCTCATTATGCACATTATTATTTACCAAATCTGGTTAAATTTCATAAGAAGTACTATATTTTAATTCTTAATTTGTATAATATTGAATGATAGACACACATAATGAGGCCAACATTCAAATATGGAACACTGTATTCTGAAAGGAGTTACTTCCTTGCACAAATTTCAAATCATACCGAATATTAATCCATCCCCATAAAGGTATACATAATTTAATGATATCATAAAATTTAAAAAAAAATTTCACTAAGTTTAAAAACAACAATAATATTTTTGAGCATTTTAACAGCCTATGATCGACATGAAATGAGGGAATTCATTCTCGGAAAATGTATTCAAATTGTTTGCAGTGCATGGTTCTTTCAAAAACGGCAAAAATATTTCTTTTTTTCAAAAAATTTCAAAATATTTCAATTCATAAATTTTCTTGTTGAAAGAATATAGAGAAATCATGCATAATATGCAGATATAGCGATGCTATAAAATGAGATATTTATTCTAAATATAAACAAACAGCATAAAAAATCAATATTGAAAATTCATCATTCATGGAGATGCAATATTAGCAAAGTAAAAACTACAAAAAAAGAATATTGCTTACAAAACAAATATACGAAAAATGTTTGCATACATATACAACAATTTTTAATATTTTTATATAGTACTGAAAATATTAATATCTTAAAATCCTTTTAAAGGACTATCTACATTTTCTCAAAAAAGCATAAAAGCAGCGATCACACGCCGGAAAATATATGTAATTGATATTTACAAAAATACTAGAAGAGCCCGTCATGCGTTATCCTGCAAAAAAAAAAAATAAATAAAAATGCATTATAGAAAGTTACACATCGCGAATATATTTTACATGTTTCAATATATGTGCGTATAATTTTCATGGATATCGTTTTATAAGATGAAATGCAGCAGCAGCATCTGGTGGCAAGTAACGATAAAGTGGATAACGGGAAGGTATTTTCCATACTCGAATACATATTATAATCAATTTTCATAGTGATTAGTTGAATGGTATAGAAGTTGATGTATTGCAGCACCATCAGGTGGCGACTTACAACAAAGGGGATAGCATGAAATCATTCTCCATGATTTGTCAAACATACATAAACAAGTAATACAAAAAAAAAAATAAAGTCAAATCCTACTTTTTTTCACAATATTGCAGAAAGTAATTTATAAATAATTTTTATTCATTTTTTTTTTAAGTTAGAAAAAATTCTCACACACTTTCTCTCTCTCACAAACACACTTTCCATCATTCTCAATAATTTATTCACATGTTTCATTATCCATTTTGTTCTCTACTTGACTCAAACTAGAACCTGGAATGAAAAATACATTTTTTATAGGAATGTACATGCTTCGCCACTGATGCACTTCGCTATTACCTAATTTATAAATTACTAAATATCTTATATAAGAGAAAAAAATTTTCCCATATAAAACTAAAATTAATTAATTAAATTTAATTAATGATTTAATATCTGAAAAAACTGTATTAACATCAAGTGTCATACATAACAAGATTTAAAAAAATGTATTTGAATTTGAGTGGATAAATAAAAAGTATTTTATTAAAGATTAAAAATTTGAACAAGATATATATATGGAGAGTGTGAACTAAAAGTAGGAATTGAAAAAATTTCATCCAAATATGCAAAGCGTATAGGAGGGAATTCAGTGACAAAATCATCTACGCTAAGAATTATATATATAATGATATATCGATTGCAGCGCCACCTACCGGGTCCAATCCAGGGACCCAATCAAACGACACAAAATTTCGTCAAAATGGGCCCAGCCGTTTAGGAAGAGTTCAGTAACAAACGCATGTACAGAAGAATTACATATATAAAGATGTTAGAATACGAGACATTGAAAAATTTGCTATCTGAATAAATATTAAATAGTACTTACACAAAACAATTTTTTTTTTTCCAATAATTAAATCTTCTAATAATTTAAACACACTACTAATTAAAATTAAAACAGATACTTCTCATCGGAATCTCAAAGCTATTTACCTCTCTAGCACACAATAAATCATTTGTGGAAATATTTGTAAAGAATCATCCAAACGCATTTAAACACCAATGTTTGTATACATAAATGTTACAGTGGGGTTTTAATTGACATGAGATAAAAGCCTGGTTTACATAAGCACGCAATAGGCTTCTAAAGATCAATCAAGTAAAGAATGATAAATCATTAATCATCGTTAAATTCCTTTCTGAGGAGGATCTGTTGGAATTAGGCAGATTTTAATGGATTACAGTGCATGTCTGACTCATTAACACAGCCTATGAATCTTCCACCTTACGTTGGAAGAATCTAAGCCCTTAATATATGCTAATTGAAACTGTTTGTATAAGATTAATGAGAACATTTTAAAAATATCAAGTGCCATGTTTAGGATGTAGTCCACGATGTAGAAGGCAGAAACAGTTTAAATATCCAAGTAAATATTTCAATAGAGTAATGGAGATTAGCTATTTAAAGGATTTTTTTCGTGATAAAAAAGAATAACGTTTAAATTAAAAAAAAAAAAAAATAGATGTTTTATTTGAGAAAGGTATACTTTGATTAATTTTATCTTTCAGAAATGTAATTTATGTATTTTTTTTTTAAATGTCTGTATAAAATGTATTTTAAGTTTGAGTAAATGTGAATAAAAATAATAATTGTGCATTAATAATTATTATTAATCATTTCATTTTTTATTTCGACCTATTTAGAGATTTTATGAATTTCATTTAATTTAAAATAAAAAAAAAAAAAAAAATGTGAAAATTTTAGTCAGTTAAATATTGATATTTACTTTTAAATTTTTGAAAACAACTTGGTCTTAAATATATAATTGTTCTTGTTGTGTCGTTTCTTATCTCCCTTGGTAGACATCCAGACCAAGCCCACGAACCCGTGTGGTCTCATGGTTGAAGGAAAAGGGGAAGCTTCGGTTGTGATGGAGCACCCGTTGGTAGAAGACTAACTTGGCTCCGTGACACTGACATTTTTACAGTGTAAGGTTACCAACCCTACACCCAAAAGCTCTACAATCATAATAGACCAAGTTCGAGTCTCGTTGGAGTCATGTAGGGGTTCGGAATCCACTTTTATACCGTAAGTGCCGGTCTAATATAACTGTAGAGCACTAGGGCGTTGGGCTGACAACCTCACCTCGTAAAAAGAAACCATCTCCTGTCTTGAAATCTGCCAGAAAACTGACGGCCTTGACCCATCGTAAGACTGTTCGCCAATGAAATTTTTTATACTTGACAGATTTAAATAAACGTTTAGAACTCTTGTTTGTAATATTTCCATTATCATCAGTGGTTCAACAGTCCCATGGTGGGTCACTGCTATCTGCCTGCTGGTAGATTTCGAGACAGGAGATGGTTTTTATGGGTTGCAGTTATCAGCACTACGCTCAATGAACTACAGTCATATGAGACCGGTACTAACGGCTTAAAAAGTGTATTCCGAACACTAAAAAACATATATTGCACCACCGGAACTCAAACCCTAAACATGTAGCACCGAACATCAAGGAGTTAGTCATTCGGCCGTTCAAGCCCAAATAATTAATTATCAAAATAGGAAGTGAATAAGGTATAGTCCCCAACTCTTGATCCAACGGCATTTCTGCGTATTTATCATGCAACAGAGTTCAGTGTGAAATCCGTTGGTTATGTCATTTGCAGTCACTGTTCTCAGAAATAAAGAGACATGATGGAGATTATGGAAACTTGTATAGGCAAATTGCACTGATAGTCACATTGCCTGGTTGAACTTTTCTGATTTTATTCCATACAACTAGTAAATGTGAATAATTTACATCTAAAATTTCTCTTGTGTGTAAATGTGCTTTCTTATTTGCCCATCGGTGAGCAATATATTCTATGCAAAAAGAAGAACGTTGGGCGTATCGACCTATCGCAAAAATAATAATAGTAAATAAATAAATAAATAAAAAATCGATATTTCGCAATGGACTTAAGGATCGAAGTAGGTCATTTGTAATTTATTAGTTTCTTTTCACTGATAAACACAGAATTAAATAATAGTTCAGTAGGAGAAGCCATAAATAAATCAATATGAAAAAAAAAAATCCCTCTTTATGTAAATTCCCTGCATTTAGTGTAATAAAATAAAATACATTAACAATAATGAGTTAGTTCGTTTGGAAACATAATAAATAAACTAAATGTATACACATATTTTGTTAAATTTTTTTATATAAGTTGTGTTTTTGTTTTACAATATGTGATTTTACGTATCATGGTCAGCTGTATTTATAAATTTCAAAATTTTTAATATTCTTACGAAAAATACTTTCTTGTTCTTACAAATGCAGCTTTTAATACTTTTTTCAAATAATAGTTAAATAATTTTAAAAAATGGCCTTGCAATGAATTTGTAGTTTCCAGTGAAAAATATGTAATACAAAAAATTACTTAAAAAAAAAATATTTTTTCTAAAAATTATCTTATGATTTAATGTAATAAAAAATTGCAGAAGCTTTGAGTGTTTATCATGATCTATTTTTTAAATTACTAATTTATGGAAAGAAATGCATTAAAGTAAACTTTTTAAGAAGAAAATTTTTTTTCCCGAAAACTACAAGGAAAAAAAAAAACTTAACAGAAAGATTTCACTTAAAAGATACAATGGAAAGTAAAAGATAATTGAAAAATACATTCATATTGAGTTCAAGCATCATCATTGAATAAACTTGGCATTTTTAAGATGATAAACATATTAATTAAAGAAACATCAAAATTAAAATATGCAAAATTTACAAAAAAAAAATAATAATAAAAAAAAATATTTAGTAGTATGTTACAGAGGGAGTTAGAATTCTTCGTATATCTTTTGTAAAAGAAATAAGCAAATTAAAGAGACATAAATAATTTATTTCTTCAGAAATTGATTCCTATAAATATAAAACACATTTACATGTTCCTTATGATAATAAAAAAATTTGGAGATATTTTTTTCCGTTTTTGTAAATTAATCTCTTTATCAATATGTAATTATACTCAAACATTGTAGTCTCCAGTGAAAAATAACCCTTTAAAATAAAAATACTTAAAAGAAATTAAATTTTTGAAATTACTTTATTATTTAATGTAAGAAAAACATTAATTAAATATATCTTTAAATTTTAGCAAACATTGGTTTTCCCCTGGTTTTTTTTTTCCAATTATATGAATTCCTGCAGTAAGACTGAAATCCTGCAATTCATTTTGTTTATAAATGAATAAAAGTAGAATCAAAATTTAAGTAAATAATAAAACTATTTTTATTTTACGAATACAGATTTGTATTGCATTCTAAATATTATCTGAAACCATACAAGCATGCTTCAAGACGTGGATATTTATATCTCGAGACCGTCTGTAGTAAATAAAATGCTTTTTTTTTCAAATAGGTATAGAACACAGTTGTATAAAACCCTAACTGGAATATCAAAAGGTACAAAAATATCAACTAAGCATATCAGTAACTTTAATAATATCCCTAAAAATATGAAACCGAAAAAGTGAATCGCAGTTTTCCACCGTTTACTTAACATACATTTTTGTGAACTGAAATTCTAAGCAAAGAAAAGCCTTTCAAGTGAATGTAGAAACTTACAAGGTAAAGATAACAATTTTATGTATGCAAATAATTCAATTTCCGAGTAATGTAGGTTTTATGTACAATTATTACTTATTTATTTCGATTTCAGGGTGCTTTGATACTATTGAAACTTCCCTGTCAACTGAAACTATATTGTCTCAATTACAGAAAGGAATATCACTCATTACTTACTTTTGTTTCTAACATTGAATGAATTACCATTGTTATTTACTTACCTATTATTATTGGATAGAATAAGATACACTCAAGAGCCAAAACATTATGACCACCCCTACATTTTGCAATGAACTCGCTTGGATGACGTGCAAGGCACGTGATCAGGTGAAAGTGGTATTTAACTGTTATTAAGTGGTGGTATTAATCCATGCCAAGGTGGGTTGAAGCGGCGTTGCGCGCCAAAGGTGGGCCAACTCGTTATTGACAGGTGGTCATAATGTTTTGGCTCTTGAGTGTATATTAACCATGTGGTTTAAAGTGACAAGATATACAAATATAATCATTAAACAGGGTCGAAATTCGTACATATTTAAAATATACAACATCATTTATAATCATTCTTATATAGGGATTTTTGGCAATATTCTAATCTTCTATTTTTTTTTTTTTAATTTCAAATACAGTATCTGAATGTATACTATAAATCATAAAAAAAAAATACTGAACAGATAATTTGAAACTTATTGTATTTTAAAAAAGCATAGGAATAATTTAATATTCCTTGATAAAAATCCGGTTATGTTAAAAACCGGATATTAAAAAAAATATTATTACAACTATAATATTTTGGAATGACATACCTATGTAAGACTACATGAAGCTATCACGTATCATACACGAAATCATCCGATACACATCACATTTACAATGAATAAATTCAATATATCTCATACTATAAATTCGAACTATTTTAAACGCTTTTGGTTATTAGAGATGCTTTTCATCAAAACTTTATATACAAGTAACAAATAATATCCAACATGTATTCAATGATTCCCATGTTCGATATCTACCTTTTTCTGCAATGTCTCAAAATTTAACAAATTCTAACTATTGAGATTGTAAAAATTGTAAAATTAAGTTAAATTGTGAGTTTATATAATAAACTAATTCTTGTCTATGCGATTAAATCAACACATAATGGAATTCCACAGAAAGTTGCGTAACATAAATTTTATATGCACATGTCTCGTATGTCCATATAGAATTTACATACGAGATATATACATAAAAATCGAATCATTGTATGATATTGTGTGGCGGAGTACAAAGTTTTGTAAATAATATCACAGTCTTTTGAATATGAAGTGTAAATAATTCGAATAATTTTTAACAATGTTGCAATTCATCTGTCAATACATATTTTTTAAAATTAGATCTTTGTTGATAGAACAATTTTAAATTCTATGTGTAAATTTCATAAAATTAAAGATATTAAAAACATTAATTTTGTGTAGATATATTAATTTTAAACTAATAAAAGTATCAAATATTATAACAAAATGCAAGTCAATATTTACTTTAAAATTCAATTAAATTTATATATATATGTCAAATGAATTCTAAGATTCAATTGATTATTTGAATGAGGGTGATATTTTTGCAGTGATATATTAGAAAATTATTTTTTAATACATTAGAATACATTTGAAAAATTTGAAAGCATTTGTTCACAAAAATAATTAACATCATTGTTATACGCAAAGAAAATTCTCGTAAAAATAGATGAAAGAAATAATAATATTCAATTTTTCTATGTCTGAAATAGAACTTTTATAAAAGATTAAACTTTTGGGATTTTTGACAGCAGAATAAATTATCAGTTTAGTGAAAATCATCGAAGTGTGTAATTTTAAACTATTCTTGAATTTCCTCTGGAAACGGAGTTAATTAAATTCTGTGATTAATAGGCGAGAATTAATACTTCAAAATAGCTACGTTAGAATGGAATCCATATGGTTTAACTGCTTAACATTTAAAAATAGTTTAGAAATTTCAAATATGTATATATATATATATATATATATATATTAGTAATAACCAAATAAGATTAAATTCAAAAAGTTTAATATATGGAATGCCTCTTAAGAAGTTAACTATCTTTAAAAAAAAGTAATATAAATATTACGTATTGGACCAGATGTATGTAAAAATAAATGTAATGACATTTCTTTTCGAAGCTGGTTCATGTACAATATACTTAACCATTTGTAGTGATTTATTGGTTTACAGTATATAACTTAGTACTTCAATATGTTTTAAAGATTTGTTTGTATAAACTGGTATTTGTACATTTAAATAATTAAAACACATGGATTTCGATTTATATGTTCTGCATTGAAAGAATTCAATATAATACACTCTCCTTATTAATGAATATAAAAAAAAATTAAAATTAAAATTAAATTAAATATCCCGTTTTCGTAAGAAACCACCTCTAATTTTACTGTAATATAACAGAAAAAACTAGAATTTTTTTTTTTTTAGCTAGCCTGATAATTGATGGTAACCCTCTTAAGGCTGTAATACTTATCACGAATATAATTGTTCTATAAAGTAGAGGTGTAAATGCATGCCATCGACGGATTCACACCTACACACTCCTGGTTGCTAATTGCTCATGTTATTCTTTATCCTCGAATAAAGGAAATATAGTGTTGGCAGAAAATTTTCCAGTGAGAAAGTAACTTCTCTCTGTCTGAGATCCATTAGCCAACATAATTTGATTTCATGTAATATAATCACCTTGGTTTTATTTTAGTTCTTTATCATGTATAGCGATATTTGCACTTTTACAGAAATAAAAACCTTGATATATTAAATCAGGCTAATTAAACAACTGAAAAAAAAACAAATTGTTCTGAAAATAATAACAAAAATGTTCAATTATTTTTTTTTACAAAATTAAAAATAAATAAATAATTAAACCTTTTCCAAAGGCTTCCTTTTAGGCTGTGAAACTAATAGTGTGTGTGTGTGTGTGTGTATTCTTATTGTAAAATATTCAAATGTTAATGCTTCATATGTAAACAATTGAAATAGTCAAAACAAAATTGAATCAGATAAAACAAAAACGTTTTAAAAATGTTTTGTAAAATTAAATTCCTTTTAAGAAATTACAAATTGATTTCAAACTTTTAATATGAATTTCACAGCAATACTATTATTAAAAGATGTATTTAATAATATTATAAATCTGTTAAATAGTAATTATATATGTGTATATATATAATAAAAGTAAAAGGGAAATTAGTAACGAGTTATACATCTTCTTCCTATTAAAATAAAAATTTTTTAATTTAAATTTTTAACTATCTGTTTAAATTTTCAAAATTTCTAAAGTGAATTATGGATATTTAAAATATATATATATAGCTTTTAATAAGTCTTCTAAGATAAATATCATATATTCATATATGTATAAATGAATTTTTCAAAAGTTAACTATAAACAGATTTTTTTAATATACTTGCATGGTGTACAGGTAAGCAAATATTCTGGAATGTCTGGAAAAATTTCATTATCATTTTAGGATCGCTTTCGCAAGCATCTCTTCAGACTCAAACCAGAGCAGAAAATCAGATGAGTAAATCCTTTTAAACACAGGGAGTATATCATTTGTGAAGCTACTTTTTTATTGTTTATTGTTTAGGGTTAAAAGGCAAAAATATCAAAACAGATTTGTAACTAAGATATTTTATCGTATGGAAACAGATTATTTTTTTTTTTAAAATATACGGATAAACAGCGTAAATAAAATTTTAGAACGAACTCAAGACTTTTTATAAGGAATTTAAAATAGTTATGTTGAATTTCCAAAATTTTGTAATACAATTAAGGAGATCAAGTATTTAGAATTCAAAATTTCCTTTTCGTATTTTCAATACTTTTTGCAGACCAGACTTTGAAAACTAATCTCGAAAAGTAAGCTCCCGTCAACTTCCGTCATAGATTATGTGTTGTAACGAAAAGGGAGCATGACATAAAGAAGAAAAACATATGCAAAGTTCTGATTTAATTCGATGCCAATCTGATACATCTATTAAACAAGTTTTAATTGAAGCACTTTCTACAAAAATTATATTCCAAAACTCTTCAATGCCATAGACGTATTTTGTAGTCTTAAATTTTTGAAACAAAACATGGATATAATTGTGTTAGAATATGTCAATTTCTCAGCTAGACACCAGGATTAATTAGTGATAATTTTCTAAATTTCTCAACGTTTTTGCTGACCAGACATCTGAAAGTAATATAGAAAAGTATTAAGCTCCAGACACCTTCCGTCATGGATTCTGTGTTGTAACGAAAAAGGAGCATAGTATAAGGAATACAAAAATTAAATGAAAGCAACTAGTTTAACTTTATAAAGTTAAACCAATTGTTTTTAATTGATATCTTTGTTTTATACAGTTTTTATTTGATATCTTTATTCTATAATGTTTTTATTTTTTATCTTTTTATGATAGCTTTGTTTTAATGTTTCCAAATAGTATGATAAAATAATTCGTAGATTGTTTATTTTATCGAATACAAAACCAGAATTTGATGTAAATTTTAATACATCACCATTGCCTTTTGGAAAAAACTGATTTTTGACAACGGATCACAAGCTTATAATAACAAAATTTTACCATTCATTCCCAAAAAAAACAGAATATAACGGAAATCATTTTGCCAAAGAAATGAAAGAACTTTTTCTTTCTTTTCACGGTGTACGAAGAAAATTAATGTAACGAATTACATTCAATCCTTTGGGCTTGAAAGATGTCTCTTTGAGCATTTTGTCAAACTCTTTGGCACACGGTGGTTTCAGACGGCTCAGACGGGCAAAGAGGACGCCTTATTTGACCATCAATCACGAAAGTATGCGTCCTAAAAATTGTAAGGGAGGGCCTATTATTTGGTCATATTTCAAGTTTAAACATGTTTAAAGGGGTAATAATTTTTCGGATTCTTTCGTGCTACGGTATTCCGATAACGTGGCTCTACCGTCGTTACATCGCACGGGATTGGTAATCACAATGTTTGAATTTTCCAACTGAAATGAAACAGTTATTGATTATTAGATTAGATTATATTTTTTCTAATGCAGCTGGCAAACACTTAGACAGTTGTCTTCGATGCCTTAAGGCAAGCGCTGCACTGATGTTACTCACTTAGCACTATCCAGGATGTGCGTGTAGCTTGAAGATAAACTACGGAAGCGGTGTAACAATACCCCCGCAACGCTCTACGATCATGTTAGACCCGGGCTACGGTTTAAAGTAGATTTCGAACCACTACAAACATCCAATGACCAGCCGGGACTCGAACCCGAAATCTGTTTTACCGAGAGCCAGAGCCGATAGCCACTCAGCCATTCAGGTCCACAGATTACATTAGATTCATGAGTAAAAAATGAGCTTGAAGCTTATTGCATGAGGAAAATGCATACATAACAAGGGTTTTATAATTTAAAAAAAAAAATCCCTAAAACATTGTGACCAAAAATTGTAATAAATGTTTGTAATATTTTATCTTAAAATTGTAAATTTTCGATTAATTTATTTCTTTTTAATGATGAATAATACGATTTTGACTTCTTTTGCCATTAATAAGACTAAATTCTAGAGGTTTCAGCATAAGTCCAAATTACACTGAAGAAAGTTTTATAAGAAAGTTTTATAAATATCACCAGTTGTCTTTTCAGAAAAACTTATTTTTGACAAAAAATATCACAGAAGCTTATAATAACAACATTTTCCAATTCATTGCCATATAACACAGAATAAAACAGAAATCATTTTGCCAAAGAAATTGAAATAATTTTTTTTTTTTTCTTCAGGGTGTAGGAAGAAAATTAATGTAACGAATTACATTCAATCCTTTGGATTTGAAAGATGTCTCTTGAGCATTTTGTCAAAATCTTTGGCACACGGTGGTTTCCAGACGGCTCAGACGGGCAAAGAGGGCGCCTTATTTGACCATCAATCAATAAAAGTATGCGTCCTAAAATTGTAAGGGAGGGCCTATTATTTGGTCATATTTCAAATTTAAAGATGTTTAAAGGGGTAATAATTTTCGGATTCTTTCGTTTACAATTCCGATAACGTAAAACTCTACCTTCGCTACATCGCACGGGATCTGTAATCACGGTGTTTGAATTTTTCCAAGAGGAATGAAATAGTTATTGATTATTAGATTACATTATATTCATGTGAAAATAAAGGAGCATGAAGCTTATTACATGAGGGAAAATGCATGCATGTCATAAAGATTTCATAATTAAAAATCACAATAAAATATTGTATCAAAAAGTGTAATAAATGTTTTTATATATATTTAAAATTTCGATTTTTTTTTTATAGCAGAACAATAGAATTTTTATCAGTAAGAAGACTAAACTATAGCAGTTTCAACATAGTCCAAATTACACTATACTATGGAATGTTATATAAGAAGGGATAATCTTAAATGAGGGAAAAATGCATGCATATCACAAGGGTTTCATAATTAAAAAACCCACCCTAAAGCATTGTAATATATGTCTGTATTTATAATTTAATTATCGATTAATTTATTTCTTTTTAATGACGGATAATAGAATATTTATCGTTTACCGTGAAGAAGACTAAACTATAGCAGTTACAACGTAATCCAAATTACATCATGGGAAGTTTTATAAAAATGGACGAAATTTATTAGGAGGATATGCCCATGCAACTGCAAACATATATGTATCTTGTTGGAATGATCCTCAAAAATTCTGGCGCCTGATGGTGAATTGTCTAGTGCTCTGGATTGGCGTACCACAGACTTCAGATTCGAATCATGGCGGAGGCATGGATGTTTGTGAGGGGTTCGGAATCCCCGTTAAACTGTAAGTCCCGGTCTGTTTAGCGTAAAGTGTGCACAAGTTGACTGTAGAACGACAAACCAAACCAATCTACTGCAGTTAAAAGTAAGTAAAAAAATTTTGTATCCAAAACAATTCAATGATATAGAAGTATATTGCAGTCTCAATTTTGAAAACAAAACTTGGATATAATTGTGTTAGCTTATGCTAGCTTCTTAGCTAGACAACAGGAATAATAGTGAAAATTTCCAAATTTTTTAACACTTTTTGAGACCAGATATCTGAAAATAATCTAGAAGGTACATTGCACCTTTCACCTTCTCTTTATAGATTCAGTGTTGTAACGAATGTTTAGCATGATATGACCAAGAGAAAAAAAAAATAAAATAAAAACAATTAGTTCAACTTCATCATGATATATTTGTTTTAATGTTTTCCAAATATTATGAAAAATAATACTTAATTATTATTTTATCAAATACCAAACCAGTTTGAATTAGATTTTTACATATCACCGTTGTCTTTTCGAAAAAAAAAATGATTTTTGACAAAAGTTTACAAGCTTATAATAATAACATTTTCCATTTCATTCCCAAATAAAACAGAATATAACGGAAATCATTTTGCCAAAGAAATGAAAGAATTTTTTTTTTTATTTTCATGGTGTAGGAAGAAAATTAATGTAACGAATTACATTCAATCTTTCGGGCTTGAAAGATGTCTCTTTGAGCATTTTGTCAAAATCTTTGGCACACGGTGGTTTCCAAACGGCTCAGACTGGCAAAGAGGACGCCTTATTTGACCATCAATCACGAAAGTATGCGTCCTAAAAATTGTAAGGGATGGCCTATTATTTGGTCATATTTCAAGTTTAAACATGTTTAAAGGGGTAATAATTTTCTTATTCTTTCATGCTACGGTATTCCGATAATGTGGCTCTACCGTCGTTACATCGCACGGGATCTGTAATCACAGTGTTTGAATTTTTCCAAGAGGAATGAAACAGTTATTGATTAATAGATTACATTACATTCATGTGAAAATAAATGAGCATGGAGCTTATTACATGAGTGAAAAGGCATGAATGTCACAAAAGTTTCAAAATTAAAAAAACTTAAAACTTTGTACCAAAAAATTATAAAAAAATTTTTATTTCTATTTTAATTTTTGATTAATCTTTTTATTTCTAATGACGGAAATTTAATTTTTTGTCATTTGTTATAAAGAAGACTAAATTCTAGCAGTTTCAGCATAATCCAAAATACACCTAGGAAAGTTTTATAAGAAGGAACGTACTTTTGTAAGAGGAAATTTCACGGTAATTGTTACACATATATGTATTTTGGTAGAATAATCCTGAAAATTTCTGGTTTCGAGGTGGTCAATTGGCTAGTACTCTGACCTATGGTATCACAGGCTTCAAGTTCGAATCCTGTCGGAGTTGGGGATGCTTGTGAGTGATTCGGAATCCCGTTATACTTTAGGTCCTGTCTGTTTAGCCTGTGTGCACAAGTTGACCGCAGATCGACAAACCCAACCAAACCTATCTACTGCAGTTAAAAGTAACTACAAAAGTTTTATTTCAAAAACAATTCAATGCTATAGATGTATGCTGCAGTCATCAATTTTTAAAACAAAACTTGAATATAATTGTGTTAGCTTTATTAGCTTCTAGCTAGACAACTGGAATAATTAGTTAAATTGTTCCAAATTTTTCAACACTTTGCAGACCAGATCCCTGAAAATAAACTAGAAAATAATTAAACACACATCACCTACCGTCATAGATTTTGTGTTATTATAGAAAGAGAAGCATGATATAAGCAAGAAAAAAAAAATCAAATAAAAACAACTAGTTCAACTTTTATAACGATATCTTTGTCTTAATGTTACCAAATATTATGATAAAATAAATCTTAGATTGCTTATTTTATCAAATACAAAACCAGTTTGAATTAGAGTTTGAAACATCACCCATTGTCTTTTGGAAAAAAAAAAAAAAAAAACTGATTTTTGACAACATATCACCAGCTTATAATAATAACATTTTCCAATTCATTCCCAAATAAAACAGAATATATCGGAAATCATTTTGCCAAAGAAATGAAAGAACTTTTTTTTTTTTCAGGGTGTACGAAGAAAATTAATGTAACGAATTACATTCAATCCTTTGGGCTTGAAAGATGTCTCTTTGAGCATTTTGTCAAAATCTTTGGCAGACGGTTGTTTCCAGACGGCTCAGACGGGCAAAGAGAACGCCTTATTTGACCATCAATCAAAGTATGCGTCCTGAAAATTGTAAGGGATGGCCTATTATATGGTCATATTTCAAGTTTAAAGATGTTTAAAGGGGTAATAATTTTTGGATTCTTTCATGTTACGCTATTCCGATAATATGACTTTACCGTCGTTACATCGCTCGGGATCGGTAATCACAGTATTTGAATTTTTCCTAGTGAAATTAAACAGTTATTGATCATTCATGTGGAAATAAATGAGCATGGAGCTTGTTAAATGTGGGATTATGTATGTATATCATAATGATTTTTAGTTAAAAAACAGTAAAACATTGTAACAAAAAAAATTAAATGCTACAATTGTATTTATGTTTTAACTTTCGATTAATTTATTTCTTTTATTGACGAATAATAAAATTTTTATCGTTTGCCATTAAGAAGACTAAGTTCCAGCAGTTTCAGCGTAATCAAAATTACATTATGGAACTGTTTCTAAAATATGAAATTTATTTATGAAATTTTGTAGAAGTGCATTTCAGAAAAACTTCTAAACATTTGTGTAGAGATGTCCTACACGCATGCTATGTATCTTTTAGAAGCATCCTGAAAAATTCTTCAAATATAGTACGACTGTCATTGCGATTCAGATTGTCTAATTGTGATTATGCCCGCAAGTTTCTCAATGTAGTAACTATAGATTACTCAACATAAGTAAATTAACATGTTCATTTACTTAAGTAGTAAGTCAACAATATTATCGTAAGGTAATTTTCTTATGATAGGGGGCTGACGGCCGAGTGGCTGAGTACCTTGGCGCTGCGTATTGCAAGTTTTGGATTCGAGTCGGTGGTGCCATGGATTTTTTTAGAATCCCATGGATGGTGTTCAAAACCCCTTTAAACCATATGTCCCGGTCTAATATGATCGTAGAGCGTTGCGATTGTTGTGTTACTAGCATCCGTAGCGTATCTTCTAGCTACACATGCTCTCTAAATGTCTGATGGCCAATTGGCTAGTGCTCTGATCTGGTACTACAGGCTTCAAGTTCGAATTCAGGCGGTGACACGGATGTTTGTTAGAGGACCTTATGGTCCAGTGGCTAGTACTCTGGCGCTCGGTACCACAGGTTTCGGGTGCGAATTCCAGCGGCAATGCCATGAATATTTGTAATGATTCGAATCCACTTTAAGCCTTAGGATGTCTGTAGAGCGTCACAGAGCCCAATCAGACTTCTACCACAAACATCCTTCCCAAACTGTAAGGGGCAACTCAGATCTAGGCACAGTGATGTGTGTGACGTAGTAGTAATAGTTAGTAGTAGTGGTTCGGAAAACACCTTAAATTTTATGTCCGGTCTGAAAAATTCGTACTAGGTAGTACGACTGTAAGTACAATTTATCCTGTCTAATCGTCATTATTCCCACAAGTTTCTCAATGTAGAAACTGTATATTACACCACTTTTTTTATTTATCTACGTCAGAAGTAGGCGTACAGCAATATCACATATTTTCTTTTCATATAATATTCTTGACTTATTTTCATAGAAAAATAATATTCTGCATTCTGACTTATATATTCTCGATTTTAGAAAACACATAAAGCAAAAATGAATAATGAATGAATTCTAATTAAATTAAAATTTTATCTTTTAATCCCCTTATAACGTATTTAAGAAATGCAGCAACAATTTAATTATCGTTATTTTCAAGTAATTTATAAATAACTCAATTTTAATCCTTAACTTGTTCCGTCGCTACAGTGATTTCAATTAAGCTCTGCTCTCCAGCGAAAAATGATGTGTGGGCGAAATGTTTTCGCATGTATGTTCTTAAAGTTTCAGTGGTGTATGTAGGATTTTCGTTTGCTTTTCTCAAGATGGCTCTTTCCTCTAAATGCAGAACAAAACTTCGAATAAAATTAATGTGCCAAAATTATAAATTTCAACTATCTAAAATAGTAATTATTCCTATAACCAACCAATAAAGAAATGAAACAATTGGACAAACACAAAAATACTTCTTACATTAAGGACATTCACTTTTTCTATACCATCATAAAAATGAACACAGGCCTGATAGCTTCAAACTTCCCCAGCGAGCTCATTGCAATTAAAGAGGCTGTTGCTTTTATATCTAAATGACTCAAATATTTCAGGCCTCACTGACGGGTTAGAGATTTTTTGACAGCAAGTCGGCTCTGGAATCAATTAAAAATGAAGATATTAACATCACTTCTGTGATAAATGTTCTGCTCGAGACTCTACCCTGTACAGGCAAATCATGTCATCTTCAATGGATTCCTGCACACATCAACATTAAGAGCAACGAATGTGCTGACTCTTTAGTCAAAGAAGCCAGGGACAAAGATCAACCCAGAACTACCATCACACTTGCAGATGCTAACGCAGCTACCAAAAGCCGACTAATTCCTCATAACTTTAAGAAGCCACTAATCAAGGACTTCAACTGCCCTAGGAAGTTGACATCAGCTATTAGCAGACTCAGAACTGATCATTACAGATGGTTGAAGATTCTCCCAGATAAGACCAGGGAATACATGCCTGCAAAAATTGCCCCAACGCATTCATTACACCTAAGCACATTCTAGAGTGCCCAGCACTGACTCCCCATGTATTGCAATTGGGTATGGTGCCCATAGAGGTCAACTTAAGATAAGTCCTGTATAGTGAAGCGGTGCCGTTGCTAGCGGCCGCTATCGTGAAGACTTTTGACTTGATCTGACTTTAATAATGATATTTTAATCCATGGACACGATAACAACAACAATATCATTTACTTTCTCTACCAGACATTTAGCTTCGACCTGGACAATTAACTAAATTAAAAATTAGACAATTAGATTAACAATTATGCAATTAACTATAAAATATTTGCTAAGTGTAATTTTATTGACAGGCACTGGCTCCATGTGAGCGAGTTAGGGTATAACAACGCAACTATCTATATTTCCATACAGGACGCTGAATGCATAATAAACATGGAATTAGCAAGTAACATAAAAAAAAAATTAAGTCAATTCCTACTTTTTTTCACTATATTGAAGAAAGTCCTTTATAAATAATTTTGATTCTCTTTTTTTTTAAGTTTATTTGGCGCCACCTATTGGTAGATACAAACAACTTAAATCTAAAAAAAAAATTAAAATTAATTAATTAAATTTAATTACTGAATTAATATTTGAAAGAACTGTATTAACATCTAGTGTCATCCACTACAAGTTAAAAAAATGTATTTAAACTCGAGTGGATGAATAAAAAGTATTTAATTAACGATTGAAAATTTGAACAAGATATATATAGGGAGAGTGTGAGCGAAGAGAATTAATTGAAAAATTATCACTTTGGTATTTGTTTAATTAATTATTTGTTGAGATTTTAATATAATATAACTTTATATATAAATTTAATACACATAGATTTATAGATATATATATATTTATAGATATATAGATTTAATATATAGACATATATATATATATATATGTATATAACTTTTAAAATTTTTCCAAGTATTTTTAAATATTTTATAATCTATTTTATGATCGTATAAACTATATCTAATAAATATTAAAATATAAAGGAATTCGATAAAATATAGCTTTTAAGATAATTCTGGAATTCATCGTAAACATATGTACATTTGAAAAAATACCTTATTATTTAAAAAATTTCCTTCTTAACATAAAAAAGAAAAATTGTTTATAAAGCAAAACATTAACAAAATATGCATGCATAATTTACATACAATTAATAAAATATTTTCTACAAGATAAAACATTGTAAAAATTTGATCAAAACTTGTGAATAAATAAGAAAATTTTTGCACATTATTATAAATAGAAATTTTTCTCACTAATTGCTTCAATTTAATATTTTTTAGCTACATTTATAATTAAATATTTTTAACTATATTTTTAATTTAATATTTTTAACTATATTTTATCTATATCAAAATTTTTAATGAATATGTAATGGTGGTATGGTTATATTTTAATGATACAATGGATATATTTCTGGATATAGTTAACACTTGTGTAATAATGATTTCTTGAATATTTAAATTTCGATTTTTCATTAAAAATGAACTTTTTTTAGAAAATATAAATTATAATAAAATTTAATATTACATAATTATTATTTTACCTAAATATTCTATGAATTTTTGTAATTTTTTTATGAATTAAAATTATTTTATTATTAAAAAAATTATTTTTTTTTTTTTAAAATTTTATATCATTATCTTTTTTACTAAAAATGTATATACTATGTGTCTAAATTATCTATTTTTTGAAAAGTTTATTGAAATGACATTAATAACTCATGATAATAAAAATCAGCTTATGTCAAATATTATTGAGTAACTTTATTAGATATTTTTAAGATGTTCCTTTTTAAATTTATTCTTGCTCTTCTATTTTTTATTCTTCCACATTAAGCTCTAACATTGATTGCGCCATTATAATTTATCCTTTTTTTCATCGATTTCTTTTCGATGTTCGCTTAAGTAGACATGAAATCCAACATTATCCTGATTAAGAACTTTACGATTTCTGATGATTATCTTTTCTTACGTTTTTTATATAACATTGTTAGAATGTGATTTTTTTTTTTTTTCATTATTTCCTTCATTGAGACCACTTTCAATTTTTAAGAGCCATAATAAGTTCATGGATGTCATTTCCAATTTTTTTTCACTAAAACTAATACGTCGAAAAAGTAAGACCAGTTTTCAATTTAAATTTACCGGGCACATGATATTTCATTTTTTTTCTTTTTCTGGGTTGCTGGCGCTGTCCTTCACATTTGTGTGAATTTTGACATCAAAATATTCATTAGTGCTTGAGTTACGCTTGGCTTTGTGAGACGCTAAAACAGAATCGGACGATTTTTGAAATGTCTCTTCAATCGACACAAACCGGTGTCACCAGAGTGGTCTTTAGAGTTTAGGGAATAGCCAGAAGTAGCACGATGCTAAATCTGGTGAATCCGGTGGTTGTGATATGGGTTCCATTTTTGGCGAAAACGTCATGAAGAATCAATGCAGTCTGAGTTGGCTCATTCAGTGTTTTCGGTACCAATCAATATTTGACGGATTTGAGGCCCAAAACATCTGCTAAAATGGAATTTTGAAATTCCAACAGCATCAGCAAGGTCTCTAATTATAAATCGACGATTTGAAAGCACCAAATCTTTAATTTTTTGTACGTGAGCTTCGTCGGTTGAGGTTGGTGGTCGACCAGAGGACTCTTCGTCTTCAACACATTTTCTGCCTTCTTTGAATTGTTTTTAACACTTCTAAACATTTCTTTCCGATATAGCAATGCTCACCGAATGCCTTCTGCAACATTCTACACGTTTCCGCAAACAAAACTTAACGCAAGTTCTTGCTCAATTCATTCAAACATTTCAAAAGTCAACCGGAATCATCTCACAAAACCAATCGTAACTGAATACCAACGTTATTAAAATATTTTGACGTGAAATTTCACACAGATGTGAAAGGCAGTACCAACAACCTAAAAAAAAAAAAAAAAAAAAAAAAACATTAAAATACCATATGACCGGGAAATTTTAATTGAAAATGGTCTTTCTTTCCGGACACAGTAGTATGTCAACTATTATTGAGTTATTTTGTTAGATATTTTTAAGATGTTCCTTTAAACATTATTCGATTAAGAACTTTACGATTTCTGACGATTATCCTTCTTAGGAATTTTTATAACATTGTTAGAATGTGATTTTTTTTTTCATTCTTTTCTTCATTGAGACTACTTTCATTTTTAGAGCCATAATAGTTTCATGGATGTTATTTCCAATTTTTTTCTTTAGAATCAGGTTTTTAGAAAAATTTCTATTTAGGTAACATTAATAAATTTATTTTTTTCTTCAATGTTTGTTTACAGATTATATGAATTTTAATATTTTAAAATACATTTATTGTAATTATTTTATTGACATAATAATGCCCTTATCTAAAATATATTCACGAAATAATAATAATTACAATATAAAAATGGGGACCTGATAGCTGAGTGGGTAAAGCACTGGCACTCGGTTTCACAGGTTTCGGGTTCGAGTCCCGGCGTTGCCATGGATGTTTGCATTGGTTCAGAATACACTTTCAACCGTACGTCCTGGTCTAATATGATCGTAAGGTAATGGTACTCTTCAAGCTACACGCAACTCCTGGGTAGTGCGAAAGTGAGTAACATCGGTGTAGTTTTGCCTTAAGGCAACAAAGACAGTTCTGTAAGTGTTTTGCCAGCTGTATTAGAAAGAAAAACAAGTAATGTCGCAAATAAAAAAGAATATCAAAGTTTATAAATTATAAGTAATCAAATTAGTGTTGCTATAAAATGTCAAATAAATTTGTATAATTAATGATTTCAATATAAACGTATCGTATTAGTGATTATTAATATTAAACATATAATAGCATTTTTAAAGGGAATTAAGCATAATTATATTAATTATAATTCCCCGATTTAATGAAGCCTTTATATTTATATATTTTAAATCTTTATAATTATACAGAAATTAGAAAATATTTAGCAACAGTATGATTTTGAAAATATTTTATTATTTTGTTCATTAGTTAATATATTTCCTGAAAGTACAGAGTGTAAATATTGAGACATACTAATATTAATTAAAAGAATTTAACTATCAAATAAATTTTTTATTAACTGCTATGATTACTGTAATGAATAGTATAAAATATAATTAATATCTTGACATAAATATTATTAAAACATATTAATTTAGTGTATTTACGTACATCTAGTTATAAATATTCTTAATTTATCTTTTTTTTATTCTTTTAATATATGAAACATGTATTGAAATTTTGAAGATTATTCACGTATTTTTTAAAACTGAAAATCATATAATGCAGTGTGATTATAATTAAAGTCCCACTTTAAAAATCCTGTAAAAAAAGAACTACTTGTCATAATAAGTTCAAATTTGAACTTAAGATGCTTGAAGAAGGGAAACGCTACAGCATCAAAAGTTCCAAAATGTATTAATAGATGGCACTGTAAGCGGCATAAGGAAAGGGAATTCGGCTGCCAGTGATATTTTGATTTGGAATTACAACGTATTTGGCATGAGTTGCACATTAAACCAACTGTATAGGGCAATGTGCTTGATTATTTCGGTTTTTGATGGAAAAAAATTACTTCCAAGTCATTCAACTGCTGTGACACTGTTAGTGGAAAGCCTTTCTACCATGGCAAGGTCATACCAAATTGGGTGGAAAACTTCGATGGAACTTTTTTTATGCCATATCTTTTCTCCTTCTTCAAGTATCTTCAATTCAAATTTTAACTCATGCATCTGTGGCGAGTGTTTCATTTTTTTTATAATATTTTAAAAGTGGGACAATAATTATAATCATCCTGTATTTTAACTTTTATATAATATTTATACCAGAATCTAGCTGCTTCTTTTTTAATAGTATAAGTTTAAGAAAATCGTATTTTTAGTTCAGTCGTCTTTCACTATTTTAATAGTTCAGTTAATAATATAAAATATTCTCAAATAATTCAGTTTTGGCAAAATTGTTAATTGATTTAAATAAAAACCAGATTTATGTTTATACATATGTAAATATTAATTTCAACATATTCTTTTAATAAGTTACAGATGCTATTGTAAAGATGTCGGGTATTGGTTAGCTGGAAAAAAAAGGATAATGCTACATTTGATGAAATTTATAAAAATAAACTTAAAATTAAAATTATAATATTTGCTTTATTATTAAATTTGCTTATGGAACAAGTAATATATTTAAAAATGTACAGTGTGTTTCAAAAACTCAACCAAAAATTATTGAAATTTTTTTCTTCTATGTGAATCACTGAATATTCATTTATCTCAATTGATGTTATTTCTGATATTTCTTTGTATGAATCGAGATATAAACTGCTAATATATATCACTAAGAAGTTGGCAATAAGGTATTGGCGCCTTATTGCCGTTGTGTTATAATTATATAACACAACGACGTTAATATTATTGTTAACGTTAATTTTTTGCAATCTGAATGTTGTTGTTGTTCTAATGCAGCTGGTAATAAATAGAGAGTTAATCTTTAAGCCACAAGCAAGGGCTGCCTCAGCTGCATCGCCTCATTTAGCACTACACAGGTTGCAAATGTTGCTGGAAGATAAGCCGCGGACGTCAGTAACACTACCCCACAACGCTCCACGATTACATCAAAACCGGAACCCTACGGTTTAAAGTGGATTCCGAACCACTGCAAACATGCATGACACCACCGGGATTTGAACCCGAAAACTGTGGTACACTCGACAATATGCCCCCAGCCTTCTGTCAATAAATTAATGTAGAATTATTGATTAAAGTAATGAAATATAAATAATTATAATAGATAAAAAATATAATTATAATTATTTGGTTAATATTTTAATTATTAATAAAATATAATTATTTTATTAATAATAATGTAAAATGTTCTCAAATAATTCAGTTTTGGCAGAAATTTGAAAATTGAGTTTATAAAAATCAGATTTAAACCATATATATATATATATGGTTTAAATCTGGTTTTTATATAACTCATTTTTTAACTAACTAATATTACACATATATATATATATATATTATAGTTATATATATATATATATATATATATATATATATATATGTAATATTAGTATCAACATATCATTTTATTAAATTACGAATACTATTGTATAAATCCCTTCTAATCCAGTACTTTTAATGTTCATTACGTAAGTGTTAGTGAAAATTTTTAAAATGCTCATTTAATAAATATAAATCACACACTCTCACATTAGTCTTTATAAAAGCAGCCACTTATCAAAATAATGCAGCATGCTCGCAAAATACTTCTTTTCAATCAAAACATAGTTTTCTTTACTGTAACACTGCGCTTTCATCAAGTGAAAATTTCATCGGATTAACATCCTAATCCCTCTGCATTCAAACCAGTTTTCCAGTAGCATATTCCAAGTCTTAAATGTCTGGAGAAAACATTTCGAGGAGTTTATCAGCTGTAAGACATAAAGGCTTTAATTAAAATTTGTTTAAATTAGATAAGAAATGCTTATTGTGTCAACTATCTGAGATATATGAAATTGGGAAATACAAACCAGGGCATTCGTTTTACTTGCAGTTTATATTAAAGATAATTTGTCGTAGCATATTTGGTTTTTCTTGCTGTGTTGTTTGCTCTCAATGCCAGTTGTAAGAGTTGTCTGGTATTAGTTAGCTAGAAAAAAGGAACAATACGTACAATTGACGGAATTCATAAGAATAAATTTAAAATTAAAATAATATTTCCTTTATTATTAAATTCGCTTATGAAACAAATAATACACTAAAAAAATGTACAGTTTGTTTCAAATTTTCATCAACAAATGATTGAAATTGTTTATTTCTATGTGAATCGCTGGATATTCATTTATCTGAATTGTAGTTATTTCTGTTATTTCCTATTTACTAAAATCTCGCGATCGATTGTTAATATACAGGGCGATTATTATTAAAGTCCCACTTATAAAATGTTGTCAAGAAAGAACCACTCGTCACAATGAGTTCCAATTTGAACTAAAAGATACTTGAAGAGGGAAATGGTATGACAAAAAAAAAAAGTTCCACCGCTTTTTCCCATCCCATTTGGTATGAATTTGGAATTTGGAAAGTCCGTCCACATTGCCGTGGTGGACGGGCTTTCCACTAAAAAACGTCACAACTGTGGAATGACTTAGAAGTCATTTTTCCCTCAAAAAAACGAAACAATCAAGTACCTTCAACACTACAGTTGGTTTAATATGCAACTCATAACAAATAGGTTGTAATTTCGATTCAAAATATCACTGTTAGCCAAATTTACTTTCTTTATGCCGCTTATAGTTCCATCTATTAATACACTTTGGAACTTTTTGATGGCTGACTGTTTTCCCTTCTTCAATATCTTCAGTTCAAATTCGAACTCATTGCGAAGAGCGTTTCTTTTTTTTTTTTTTTACAGAATTTTGAAAGTGGGACTTTAATTAAAATCATCCAGTATACTAAAAAGGAGGTGGAAAGAAGGTATTGGCCTCATTTACATGACCGTAGCTGCAATAATTTGGAAAACTGCTTTACTTCTAAAAATTATTTTATATAAATATAGATAAAATACTATAAGCAAATGAAATGAATTGCTAATTAAAATATTTTAAAAGAAATGAATTGTTGAAATTAGTTCGTTTTTACAGTCTGAATGTAATGAAATGTATTTGAAAATGCATGTGAATTTTCTATCGTTATATTATGTTAGACATATATGTCTAAGAATGTTGATCCAAATAAAACAGGTCATATCAATATCTGAAGCGAAAACTTTTCACATCTCTATATATTTGCAAGAATTTTGGATTTCATTTCCATATTGCATTCTGATTCATGCATATTTTTCTGAAAATAATACACTTTCTCACTATCACCCTTAGGCTATGTAAACAAATACTACAAATTTTGATTTCATCCATAGGTTTTATCTATTCAATACTTATATTGTTAGTCTTGTTCTCTGCTATCTTCTCAGAAGTGCACATTCGTATTGAAATATTTTCTCAAACTATTTTTGTTTTCATTTTTTGCATCAAGAAGTACTTTATTATAAATATCAACAATAAAAATATTAATTCACTTTGATGTTTAAGTAATTATGAACTGTATGACTAGTAAAGTATGCAAAATACCAAGTTGTTTCTTCTGGTTTATTGCATCAAGAAAGCGACCTGATGGCCATTTGGCTAACACTCTAACATTTGACGCTTCGGTTTCGAATCCTGACAATAACATGATGTTTGTTAGTGGTTCGGAATCCACTTTAATAACAGTAGGTCCCGGTCTAATTAGCCAAAGTGTACCAAAAATCACCGTGGAGGGTCAAACCAGACCAATCTGGTACAAACTTGTTAGAGCGATATTTATCAAGTTATATATTAAATCCTACATTAAACAAAACGACGTTAATAAACTTTATACATAAAATTCAAAATTAAACAAATGTGGTTAACATCATCTAATAAAAGCTTATTTCGATATATCTGTGTTATAAATTTTCCCATTCAATCTTAATTTTATTATAATCGCATTTACATTTTATTACTGTCACTTTGTCGGTTAAATGACTCTATAGTATTGCAGAATTTCGTGTACTCAATCATTGTAAAATTGGAAAGGTTTACTCAAAGAGATTTTTTTTTTTGCCAGCAAGTGTTTAAAAACATCAGTAAACAACCATCATTTGTAAACATAGTAACCTTAAGTACCACAGCGGTACGTACTTAGGGACCCGTATAACTTTAGGTATCATAGTAATATTAGGTACCGTAGTGTTTTAAGGTACCATGAAACATAGGGACATTAGAACTATTAATACAAAATTTTACTATGAAAGTGTTCAGTTAAGCATTTAATATTTTATGTAAATTTAGCAATTTTAATAATTGAATTTAAAAAAAAATTGTTTTTGATTAAAAGTCTTTATTCTTATGATATGATTAATGTTATTCACTCTTAAGGTGTAATGGATATTATTTTGTCAGAAGTTCTTTAGAAAGTTTAATTTATATTTGAATGAATTCTAACAAACCTTAACTAATCCCAACTTATGTATAATATATTAGTAAATATTTTAAATTAGCTCATTCCGAATGCAATTCATGAATGCTTTCTTAATTATATTTTATATGTTATCAGTGTTAATGCGCTTATTAATTTGTATGCATAAGAATTCGATCCTGAAAAATTCTGGTGGCATGATGGCCAATTGTCTAGCGATATGGACTATGGTACCACAGGCTTCAGGTTAGAATCCTGGCTATGGCACGGTTGTTTGTTAGTGGTTCGGAATACACGTTAAACTTTAGGTCCTGTCTAATTAGCCTAAAGTGTGCCAAAAGGACCGTAAAGCAACAAACCAAAGCTGAAAAATTCTTATTAGGTAGTACGACTGCCAATGCTATTCAACCTGTTAATCGTCAATATGCCTACAAGTTTCTCCAATGTAGAACCTGCAGATTACCCAACATTTGTAACTTTAAGTAGAACAGCTGTAGGTACTTAGATACCATAGCCTAAAGCACCATAAAACAAAGGAATAATAGAAACATTAATGCACAATTTTACTTTGAAAATTTTTTTTTACGTTAAGTCTTTAATATTTCTTGTAAATTTAATGAGTTTTAATAATCAAATTAAAAATTGTTTTGGATGCAAAGTATTTATTATTATGATATTATTTACGTTAATTACTATTAAGATGTGATGATCATTGTTTTAACAGAAGTTCTTTAGAATTCATTCAAATATAATTTAAACTTTCTAACAGGAAATCCTTAACCAATTCGAACTTATAAGATATTAGTAAGTAATTTAAATTAGCTCATTCTGAATGTAATTCCTGCATGCTTTATTAACTATATTTTATATGTTAGCAGTGTTAATGCGCTCGTTAATGTGTATGCATAATAATTTAAACTTTAAAGAAACGTTAAAGTCAGGAAATTACAAAATTTAGCACAAATAGAGGCGGGTACTACCAATTATCTGCAATTCTCATAACCGCTTTCATAACTACTCTGATCTTCTTTTCTTAATCTGAAAGGCCGGAAATTACACTGGAGAGCTTATGGGAATGCTAAGATTCCGCTGATTCCACAGTATTTCTTCGCTATAATTTCAGAGAAGAACAGAAACCTGCATGCCAAACACGTTATGCTTTGCCATTCAAAATAGGAACAGACCCAAATCCCCATAAATATATTTTTTAAAACTTTGCTATAATTTCCATGCTTGGCATTCTAAACAGCAATTATCTGCCAAGCATTTGTAAAGAAATTCACTTCACAGGTCGCGAATGCGTGGATTTTCTTTCCCGTTACTGCCAAACTTAGGTGGTGATCTCTAACGCCATCTGGCGGCAACATGTTGCGATCAATATCATCCGAAAAGACGGGCAAAGGTTCGGCGAGTGGCATTCTAACATTCTGGCCTGTGGTATACTACCGGATAACAGCTTTCTAAGGGGTCGAGTGACAGCAAAGTTCAGCTGTCGTGCATGCTTTTGCCTTGTACCGATTTTTCTGGAAAATTGTCTCTGGATATAATTGGACAATCCTTGGAAAAATTAAGGAAAATAAGTACTTGTGGTGTGTTTTCCTTTAATTATTTTGTTCAACTTTATTGATATTTAGTTTTACCCGGTGGATTTGTTTTTGTATTTTGTGGAAGTGAGAAAAAGTTTTCCTGGAGCAAGTTATTGTGATTCAAGGTCTGGTTCTTTCTCCTGAAGACGATTGAGAAGATATCAGGTAAGTTTCATAATGTTTTCGTGAGTTTGTTTTGTTTGAAAATACATATTGGGTAAATCATGTATTAGAAGTGGAAAATATTGTTATTGAACTTTTTATCAGATAGGATACATATTTTAATTTTTTTTTTAATGAAGTAAATATTAAAGGTGATTATTATGACATGCATGTTTTTACTCGATCTTCAATGTTCCTTTTTGTGTGTGTATATGTGTCGCTGATCCGGTAACTTGCAATTTGCGCGTGTATATTTTCCCTCGTTTTTTCCGAAATTTAACTTGCAAAAAAAATATTGGAATATTTAAAATGAAAATGTTTCTTTAATCGCAAGGTATTCTTTTTTATTTTTCATAAAATGTTTATTGAATAAATATACAATCTGATTCGATTTCATTTAAAGGAATATGGTTTTTTTTTCTGTATTATTATAATAAATTTATAATATATATAGATAAATCTTTTAGCATTTATGAATTGTGATTAATTGCCCGATGTATGCAACCTTTTGAATACAAATGTTAAATTTTGTAAAATATTTCGGTGTTTTTAGATTCCACATATAGTTTGTTAAGTCTTTTATGATAAAAACAAAATTATAGGTTTCTATCAACAACGATGATATGAAGGTGACTAATTGGGAGGTATTAAAATCACGCTGATAACAGTGAGACATTTCTTTCGTTTGGGTTACATTAAACTTCTATTATTTAAAAGATGCATATCTATACTTAAAATCGTTGGTATAGAAGCTTTACCTTTTGTTTAGTACTTTACTACTACATCAATAAATTGCAGTAAACGTGTACTTTAGAGCGTCCGAACTCAATCGAGAATCATTTAGGAATGCGATTATTATAGTAAAGGAATTGCAAATCATTCCCACAAATTCATAAATCTTGTTTAACTATGTCGATACATATCTTACTTTTTCATTCAAGGAATAATTAATGTTCAAGGATTGAGTTGTTCGCGGATTTTCGAAAGCTTGAACTGAATAAACGTGTTGGAAAGGTCTTCATTATGTTCGATCAAGAATATATGGTAGCAATCGGAAAACGTTTACGAATCTATAATTCGATAAAGACCATTTTGTTTCCAGAACAACAATTATTGGCCTAGAACCACTATTTTAAGGAAAATCATAAAGAAAACACGTTTCTAAAATCTATTATCCAATAAGTCAATTTTGCATGTTTGACAAACTGTTTGTTTCTGATGATTCACGGAGGGGCTTCTATGACTATTTGTTACTCTTCAAGAAAAAAAAAAAATTGTGATAGGAACTTTTTATCAGGTTCTTTCAAAACACTCTGTTGTTCATTCAAGTGACACATTTTTAAGATTAAGAATGAGCTATTTTTAAGTTTGAATATACGTGCATACTGATCATATATATTCTATATTGGATTGTCGGTGATATTGAATATCATTTAATTTTATATTTGTTTTTATAATAAAATGAATAGTTTAAATGAAAAACAATAAAATATTAGAATATATTATTTTGCATAAATTCATTACGTTTGCATTGAATCTACACATTTTTATTATTTTTAAATGATTACGTTAAAGTATTTTTTTGAAATAACATCTAGATTGACAAATTTTTTTGTCCTCAGTTGTTTAATTAATTTGTTTATATTTTACGATAAAGAGCGAAAATACTTGTTATAATTTACTTAAAATCTAACTCTTTTAAAACAATGCAATAAATAATAATTAAGTCTACATTAAAATTTAAAAAAATTCGTAGACAATCTTTATTTGAAAATACATGCTGTTTTAAATGTTTAAAATATTAAATTTATATCACAGAATTTACAAAGTTAATGGAAAAAATTCGTAGAATTGAGTATTAGCAAAGTACCAACGTCATTATTATTTCAACTTTATAACATCTAAGCTCTATTAGTTGGTATTAGTAATTTAAAAATTTTGATTTTTAGGAAATGCAGCATTCCCTTTACATGATATGATACGTATCCAACTTATAACATATAACATCTAAACTTTATTAATTGGTATTATAAACCATGTAAAACCCATTATTTAAATTTTAAAATTTTCATCGGTAGGAATTGTAGCATTCACATTACAGAATATGCGTATCCAACTTAAAATATATTACAAGTATCATAAGAGTTTAGAAATAATTCATTTCAATGGCTGGCTTAAATACTACTTATTAAATTTTGAGTTTATTCGATGCATATTGCATGAGCTTATACGAATATGCATTTTAATATTATTTATGCATACATGCGGAACCAATTTTATTAATTTCTCTACTAATATCCTTTCTATACTTAGTCAAAGAGTTAAAATATGAAATAACACTTATCATTTTAATCATCCGATATAATTGCAAAGTAAAATAACTTTGCACTTATTTCAGAAAAGATGTTTATTATTTCACTGTTTACCTTAGAATATCATGACTCCGGAATAGAATTATCCCCTCATTCACAGTAAAAGTTCACCAACACGCATTCTTATCTACAACGGTTAAGAATGAGTTTTGGTTAAGAATGAGTTGGTGACAGTTTTGGAATGGGTATGTGCAATTCTTCACACAGGAATTTTGTGAAATTGCCATATGTACGCATTATCTCATTCGTCACTACCTGTTTAACTGGTATCAAAACCACTCGAAGGTAATTATTAATAAGTTTTTGATATACAATAAAAGCTCGTATTTTTTAATGATTTCCGCTCAGATAATTTTCAGTTATTATGTTAAAGGTAGAGGAAAATTAAATTAATATTTCGTTTTACATCACTGTTTCAATAGTAAATATTGCTGCAGTTTTCACTCGCATATAATTTTGCATTATAAAAATTTATTCCAATGAATTCATCACTCATTCTTCGAAATTTGAGATACATAAATTTGTGAAATTAAGATTTTTTGCCGTAATTAACTTGGTGGTAATCATTTCAATATGAAAAAAAGTAATTTAAAATACTGGTGAAATTCAGAAACATTCTTTGAAATTTATAAAAAAATTTATATTTTATTAGTTTCTAAAATTGATTTGAGTGAAAAATATATACTGATATTCAAATTTAGAATTTTGGCGGATCTCTTGTACACCCCCACACATGTGAATAATTACTGTATTCAAAATACTTTTATTCTTTATTAGAGCTCAACAATCATTTGTTGATTAGAGAATTAACATTAGCTGAGGTATAGAATTTCAAAGGCAATTGGGATTGATATTTTGCATTCTAATACCCAAAGCTATTTTGAAATGTTTGAAAGTTGTGTTTTCAGAAAATTCTTCGTCGTCGTCAGGCTTACTGTATGGATGGCTTTTATTTCTTCTCATAAATTTATTATTGTGTTCTAACAGACCATAAATATCATATTGGGCTTTATTTTTGTGATGTCACATACCGAAAAACACGTTCACTTTTCAAGACTTACATAGTGTTAGTCACAAGAGTCAACACACACCACCAAAAACTGAATATTTTATGCAATTATAAAAACTCAAAAATTGCAATTTTTTTATACTAAATACAATTGCTGTAATTATATCTATGTAAAAAAATTATACGGCAAACGAAAAATAATTTATTTACTGAAAATCATATAACTTGAATATGTACATATATTTCAAGGAATAAAAAATATTTTAACTTATGCGATTAAACAATTTAGTATTGTGTATCTTAACCTCGAGAATCAATGAAATCTTATTCCTTGGTATTGAAAAAAATAAGATTGTGTGTTTTTTGTCGTAGTTTCAATTGAAACTTGCAGCATTGCATTTGAACGAATCTTTGTCTCGGGCACTGTATTTTTGAACTCTTTTGTCGCATTCATAGAATATGAGTTTGCAGAATTAAAATTTGGTGGGTGAAGAAGAGTATGGGACTCTACTGATGTTTTGTAATAAATCGTTTTTTACAATCTTCTTTATATGTTTTTAATCATTGTTATGCTGAAACACTCACTGGCTTCTAAGATTTAAACTGTCAAGAGATATCCGTACATTATTTTAGGATAACTTCAAATTTCTGAAACGATGAAAAGTACTTTGAATGAAAATTCATTTCCAACACCATTAGACGATATCTAATCCTATAACATGTATCCTGTTCCACCATGTTTTACTGTTAGAGCGACATTTATGAGTTTCAGTTCTTGTTATTCGTGTCACCAAATTTGTCACATTCATCACTTCCAAAAACATTACCTTTACTCTCAATGGTATAAAGGATAATTATCCAAAATCAAATTCCTAATGAATATATTCATTAGCAGAATTAGGCTGTTTTCTTTGATTTGCTCTGGATATGAGTGGTTTTGTTCGTGGCACACTACTACGAAATTCTAAAAATAGGAGGATTCTTTGAAGCACTCTTGCTAATTGTCATCGCAGCATATACCGTTAATTAAGCTGTGCACAATTTCGGATTGAGCCTCATTTTTCTCATCACTATTAAAACGTCCTCATTGTATCTTCAAAACCAATAATCATCCACTACGAGGTTCGTTAAAAATATGTTCAGTTATTTTGTAAACCCTTATAATGATTTGGACAATAGACCAAATTTACTAAATTTTAGCATAGTATTTCTTAATTTATCCTTGAATTAATAATCAAATCCAAACGTGAGAAATAATTTCTTGTTTTAAAACCATGTGGATTGGAACAGTAACAAAACAAATTGCTCAAGATTCGCTTTTTTTTAATAACGTTTCGTGTAACGTTATTTTCGTTCCTGCTTAAATAATAGTGAAATAATAGAATGATCTACAAAGCAACTTTTTATGTATTTACATTTTTGTGACTTAATTTTATAATTTTTTGTTTATTCTGATGTTATTTGGTTTAGTTCTTTAAAATATTGTTCAACTTATAAAATGTAACTTTGTAGCTCATTTACTTTTTAAAAAATTATTTATAGTTTATCAAATCAGCTTGGTTTAATAGGTGTATGTTATTTTGTTATCGACTATGTATGCTATCAACAAATAAGTAGATTAACTTTGTGTTAAAGTATATTGGCTTTAGGAAGAAACCTTTGTTGGAGAATAACATAATTCCTAAATTTTCGAGACAGTAAATGCCCTTATCTACATTATGTCAGTAACTGCATCAGAAATACTTCTCCAAATGGCGTTCACTAAAGACATATTCTTTTACACCATGATAAGGCCCGATGAACGCCAATCTGAACAAGGATAAAACAGGAGAAAACTTTACGAGCCAATGAAGAAGAAATGAGCGGGTTAGCATCAGGGTCTTAATTCACTATCAGCAGCATAGTACTACAGATATTTGGGCACTTCAGGATTCTTTTACGATAATCTCAGATCCTAGGTGTTACAAGATTGGAGTTTTGTTGACTTAGTTTGAGGCTCAATAGTATTAAAACATTGTATTGATTATTTGTTTTGACTGTTAACTCATCAATATCAGTTGCAGAATTTTAGTATGAATTATTAAACGATATTTTATTAATTATTTAGTGAACAATTTATATTTTACTTCGCATTTCATAGAAATAATTAGGAAATAACTTTTTAAGATTGAATTTTTTTTTAATCATATTAACGGATAATTGTATGGCTTGCAAGAGCCAACAAGCTTCATAATGTCTCATAATTAGTCATTTTTTATTTATAAATTTCTTATTCACATATTTTACTAAATCTGAAAATACAAAATCAGCATGAATAAGGAATTCATAAATTCGCAAATAAAAATTAAATCTTTTTTTTTTTAACTGAATTTCAAAACGTTACATTGTAACTTTGATATATTATTTTTCAAAAATCATCTACCTAAAAACAAAATAAAGTTCAAATAGACGAAATCAAATTGTAACAAAAAGTCCTGCATTAAACTCAGTTGCGTTTTATAAAAGGAATTTTTTAAATATTTATTTATTCAACTTTTTTATTTTTAAAGATTGATAAATAATTCCGATAAAAAAAAAAATTTAGGTTAAGCCTTGATATCTAAATTCTTTCGCCTTAGATATTTTAAAAGCTTATAGTTCTTTTGCAAACTTATTTTAGTATTCTGATTCAAAATTTAGTAAAGTGGATAGAATATAACTGAATGTATTTTTAAACCCTTTTGCTTTAACGCTGAGCATTATTTTATTTGATCTACTTTCAAAACCTTCCTTTCATGGAAAGTAATTTTCTGATACTCTTTTTTTTATTTTTCAAACTCTGCAAGTTTAATTGAATTGTTGAAATACCGGACATATATTCTAAATATATATTTTTTTGAACGCAGATAATTTTTTGTGTGTAAAAGACACAGAAAATGTTCTACCTAAATGTAACTGAAACGAAAAACATAAGCTGTTTTAGGTAATTCTAGGTTATTAGGTTTTAGGTATTTTAGGTTATTCTGATAATCGAATACATGACATCTTTAAATTTGATGAATAATCTTAAAGAAAGTAATGTGTTTGCAATTGAAAACATATTTAAAACACTATTATACAATTTTAACAAAATATTATGATAATTATATAAAAAATAAACAAAAATTTGGATAAAAAAAACTATTTATTAAAGAACACTCAAAATATAAATTAATTTTAAAGACAATGCTTGCTTTCTGATTTCATTAATTTTTTTTATATTTTATGTATAACAAGGAAACCACTTAATTTGTAATGTTTCATACTAATATTGTTTAAGAACCTGAAAAAGAAATGTTGCTTAAAAACATAATTTTATGAATAAAAATAAATATAATAATTTTAAATATAAATAATAAATTGAATATCCAATTCACATGTTGTTTTCGAATGCCATGACCATTGAATTCATGTTTTTCGATTTTAGAATGCCAAATATATTACCAATTCTACATTACTTTAGTACACCTCAAGAGACCATTTAAACTTCACCCAAAACTTTTCAACACAATCTAAAACGTCTACCCTTAAGAACAGCTTCTGAGTTTCCGGAAAGGACATTCTGACTTACATATTATTGTTCCCATCCCAGCCATAAAATTGAAGCTATCTGTTTAGCTTTGCTTATCGGGTTTCAAACTCGGTTTCCGTATTTCGGAAACATAGCGTGTTATCTATAAGCCCACTACGGTCTGAATATTTCAGACATTCAATTTTAATTTATACATTATCATTGCTTTTATTGTCTATAGGCAGAAAACTGAATAAAATGCATTTATTTATTTCATAGCCAAATAAACATTGAGTGAGTACCCTTACAAAGAAACTAATATACAATTTTTCCAACTTTCTTCTGTTTTTCCGATCGAAATAAAATCAAAACCTTAAACCATTAATTTAGTTACAATTATTTCATTCCCATCAGCCTTTTGATGCCTCTATTTCAATCAAAATTTAGGTTTTGCCTTCGCTTGGTTTTGTTTTCTCTAAGGCCATTTTTTTTGCACACTTTGGGCTTTAAATCATCTTAAGACCTGAAAATTGATTATGTAAGCTCCAAATAAAATTAATAAACTGTGAAAGCAAGACCAAGAAAATAAAATGGATGAAGCATGATTTTCCAACTAAATTCTGAAAGACTACTAGGAGCAATTGCAGTGTGGGGTTTGACGTTGGCATTCTGCTGAATCAACTCATGTAAATTTATTAAGGAATGCCATTTCTTCAGGAAAAACTTTTAAGCTTCTTGGGTGCTGGTTAGAGAGTTTTTATTTTCACCTAGCCTAATAAAAAAAAAAAAAAATTCTACAGTGTCCCCTTATGCACTCAAATGCATATATTTTTTAGATGCAGACCACTGAAGTTGAAGGGCCTCGAATGTCTGCTAAGATATTGATAGATTAAAATTGAATGGGTGTTATCCAGGCTTATAATAAGTTTTTTGTTGTAATAGAAAATAAACTTGAACTTTGAACTTCGTTGTAACAGAATACAAGCTTGAACTTTGCTTGCCACCAAATAGAAACTTGATTAAAAGAAATATTACTTAAATTATAAGCTAAAATGAATACTCATGATCTTTTACAAATCTTTTATATGTTACAAAATGCAAACTATACTAAAATTATCTATAAAGAGTTTATCTATAACAATTAAAAGTAACTGTTAGTTTTTTATTAAAAACAAACTTTGATACATTTAATAATATATTCAGCAATTAAAAGACTCATCTGCCTTTCAAAATTCCTTCAAAAAAAAAAATAAAAAAGACTATTGAAAATAAATTAGCTAAGTGAAGAAAAGATAAAACAAGAGGAAAAAAATATATTTCGTTCTATGCATTTTCATGTTTTAAACTCGATAGCAATTATCGTCAACTGTTGTATCTATATTGATAAAAGTGTAGCGAACTAATGGTATGTCTTCGTTACACAGTAATATTTTTTCCTAAGTGACTTACGGTAACTTCTTCAATGCAAGTTTTCCTTCAATGGGTTCAATTACTTCCTTGGAAGTTTGCCATACAAAAAGGAATAAATCAATTGACTTCTTTTTCGCCATGAATTCCGTCAGAGGAAAAATGGAGACTCTTTAATTAGCAATGTGACATTTCTTGCTTTGAAAATAACGTGCATAGCATCATCATTTGTAAACAAAATTGAACCCAACAGCCTCGAACTAATTTTTTATCAACGCTGAAATTAAAATATAATAATTTCAGCTTGAATTTCGCATTGACAAATTTAATCTACTATAGCAATCTGAGACATTCTCGTAATTAAATTTTGAAAAATACTGAATTTCCTTTGGGAAAATCTCTCGTTTAAAAAGACAGAACTTCGACAATAGATTTCAAATAGTTTTAAATCTACTGAAGAATTAATATAATAAATTTAATTTTTAGGAAAGTCAATTTCTTGATCTTTAAAATTTTCAAATAACATAAATAATTTTAAGAGATTAAAAAATAAATTATGAATTTCATCATTATATACATGTATATATATACATATTCATACTTGTATGCAATTGTTAAATGTTTAAATTATAACCTAATGTACACTAAACAAACTATATATATATATATATATATATATATATATAATTATAATAATATATATATAAAATTATAATTTAAACCTTTAACCATTGCATATAGGTAAGTATGCATTTATATATTATATACGTTAAATGTAGATGGAAATACACAAAAAATATATATGGAAAACAAGACGGAAATCAGTGTTTAATATCAGTGAAGTTTATATTAGTGCAATTATATTCTTTTTAAACTAATAGCAAGCTAAATAAAACTGATTTAATAAGTTGAATTTCTTATATTTTTGGGTACACATATTTTAAGCAAGTTAATAGTTCCTAAATAATAATGAGTACATAAATTTATATTAATGTGAAATATAATAAGCAATAATTTATAAATTAGAAATTGATTTTAAAGTTTTTCGATTTTACTCTTTTTTTCATAATAAGAAAAACACGAAATAAATTTAATTTTGATTAAGCAATATATAACACACTTAATGATTCATTGATATGTATGGGAAAACAACATCCAAATCAGGTTTTAAACACTAAATAAGTTTGATTTTAGTGTAATTATATTCCTTTTTAAACTAATAGCAAGCTATAAAAACTGAATTAATAAGGTGAAATTCTTATATTTTATGGCCATCATATACATTAATTTTTTTCTAAATAATAAAGAGCACATAAATTTATATTAATGTGAAATAAAATTATCACTAATTTATAAATAATGAATTGATCAATATAGCATTTCGTTTTCATTCTATTTCATAATAATAAAACACGAAATAAATTTAATTTTGATAAAGCAATATATATAACACACTTAATGAATCATTGATTTTCTGAAGGCATACACTAATTAGAACATGTCTAGATGAAAATGAAATTTGATCTGGTAATTGCCAAGACCTTCAAAACTTTAAGAGGATATTCATGTTTTTTAATTCTTCTCATTTCCATAATTTTAATTGAACACGAGTTTAATTACAGCCTAGATTAAATAAATGAAATATAACAAAAATAAACATTAATTGATGCAAAGATCTAATATGAAAATTCTATTTTTATATTAACGCGATGTTCTTTTAAATTACATGCTACTTTTAAATCTAATCAATAAATTATCATACTTTGTATATGTAAATATCAGATCTGCAATATCTATCCATCAAAAAAACGAAGAAGTGAAAATTTCTCTATGCACATACACAAAAAAATATTTTTTGTCTATCTTTATTATTTTTACACTAAGAATACCTAGTAAACTACTTTTGTCTTAAAAAATATATAAAAATATTTTTTTGAAAAATGGCTCTTTACAAAGTATTGCTCTTTTAAAAAAAGTACATTTATTAAAATATTTGTATTTTACATAATATTTTGGTTTTTGTTGTTTCTAGTTGGAAAAATATACTATTTATTTTAATAAAATCAAGAAAAATATTTTTTTATTACAGTTAGGTCAATTGAATAAAAAATCACTTTTATTTATATACGATAATTTAATGTGACTTGAAGTAAAAATTCTTGAATATATTTTTACAGATGACTTCAGAAACTGAAACGTATAACTCTACCAACATGGTAACTGCTGAAGGTGTCATGTACAACCTAAAATTTGTTTAATACCTTTCGTAGCATTTGAATCTTAATTATTGTAAAATTAATAATAATTGTCCTAATTATTTAAAAATTCGATGTAACACTGCAAAACACTACGTAACACTATAAAACTTTTGTAACACATTGTTTTTTAAATTATTTCATGTGAATTACATGCCAATCGAGGCTATTATATTAAATATGAAATTATAAACCTTGAGTGACTGGAATCATTTAGCACATAGGCTTTACCTGTTAATATTTAACTTGTTATTACTTAAACAATTTTTACATTTTTGTTTTTATTTTTTGCTAAAATCACAACTGAAAACTCGTTTGGAAAAAATATGTTCAATAAAATATATATACTTATATTATTATTATAAAATTTATTATCATAATTTATTAATTATAATTTAGTAAAATACTCATATAAATAATAATTTATGATATTCAAGGAAGTAGTGAATTTGTGCTTGTATCTATTCTTTCTCATTTGCTAGTCATTAGTTATCAGCAAGACATAAAATAATAACAGATGGCTGCACTTGTGACTGATTGTGTAAGCTATATGATCGACATGTTTCTATGCTGTCATTTTGTTGATAGCTAATAGAGTCTTAACAATAAACTATCAATCGGTGTGCTGGCAAATGGATTGATACAAGATGTAATTTATCATATGAAGTGTAGACTTTCGTTTGTCTAATGAATCTTATCTGGTGTTTGTTGCCAAAATATAATAAATAACTATCTGAGTACACTGTTCATTTAACCTTGGAAAATATAATTACAGTTCTCTTTTATTTCAGTTAATTGATTTCTATATGTATTGGTAGTTCATTAACGTTAATTTTTAATCCAAAATTATTTAATATTTGCTAGTTGATGAAATAATGATTAATCGATGCAAAACTGAAAATTTATAACATAATGTGATGATTTTATTTATAATAGTTAAAATACCTCGAATTTAATTAAATATAAAAATATATCCAATAAATTTTTTTATTAATACTATATAGTATATTACAGTACAATGAATTAAAATTTTAATTAAACAAAAGCAAAATAGTTTTACTGTAATAGCAATTACAATTAAATAAATACTTGTACTAATAATTTGATTAGAATATATTTCCTGGTGAATTTCTCAGCAGATGCAATATCTACATCAAAAAATTATTTCTTCTACGCATAAGCTATAAGTAAATTATATTGAATAGTTTCAACAAATATATATTTTATTCTAATAAAACTTTTGCCTACAATATAGTTTAAGGTAAATCAAAATAAAGTTTAAAAATTATTAAATATCTTTTTTTACAATAATTTAAAAGACAGAATTTTGATATTGTATATACAGCAATAGTAAAAAGCTAACAATATCGATTAGTTAAGTAATTGGCAGTGACTAGACTCAATGAAATTCCTCTTAATCAATAATTATAAGAACAATAAATATTTATATATAATTATCAAATATGAATTTTCATAATTTATTACATAGATACCTGAAAGCTTTTGTCTGATATTATGAGATCAAAATAAAATATTTGCAAAAACTGTTTGGTAACTTCAGATAATATTGCTTTTGAATACTGCAAAATAATCTATTCAGTAGCCAATTAATATAAAACAATTATTATAAACAGCACGATAGTAATTATTTTAGTAAGCTAAAAGCATATAACTATATCTGATGTTAAGCTACATTAATTTTGTTTTTGTTGGTTAATAAAACTTTTAAGACCATAAATGATTTCTTCAATTACCATTACTAAATTTAATAAATCATATATAAAAACAAGTAATATAAGAAAAAATTAAAATCAATTCCTACTTTTTTTACAATATTGCAGAAAAGTCCTTTACAAATAAAGTTGATATTTTCCTCTTGCATCTGACGCCATCTATTATTAGATACATGCAACATAAATCTAAAAAAAAACTCTAATTGAAACTCAAAAAATATCTAAAATTAATTAAATTAAATTAATGAATTAATATTTCTAGAAATTGTATTAGCATCAAGTGTCATCGACCACAAGTTCAAAAAAATGTGTTTGAACTTGAGTGTATGGATAAAAAGTATTTTATTAACGATTGAAAATTTAAATAAGATACATATATAGGAAGAGTGCGAACTAATAGTAGGAATTTAATAACAATTATGTTAGAATTCTGGCATTCGAGATAAACTTACCAACAAGAAAAATCGAATATTGGAACAACAAATTCAATTTGAAATAAAATAAATTCAAACTCATAAGTCACATTTTCTTATTATAAGAAAAGCAAGAGGAGTAATCCCAAATGATATAAGTTTATTCCTTTGAGTTAAAGTTCTATCTCAACTGAGAAACTGGCCAGTTCTTTCACTTAAGTGATAAATTTCTTGGCACACTTATGAGGATTAATTCTCTGATAAATAAGTTCCTTAAAGAAAACAACAAATCCCACCCAGCAGTTCCCAAGAGATCACAAAAGAAAGTACTCACAAAAATTGTTTTGCAACTTCAGGGAATATTGCTTTGAACGCGTGAGAAGTTTGATTTTCTGTTGCCAATCAATATCAACCAAACTTATGTCACTGTGGATTTTCTAAAAGGAAGAAAGATAGAAACTGAAGCAATTATAAAATCGACAAAATCAATTTTTATTATTTTCACTTCTATTACTTGGGATTATTTTTTCTCATTTTGTTAATGATTTCATAATTTACTTTGTATAAATATTTGCTGTTCGTATGGCAACAAAAATAGTTGTAAAATGTCAATGTAATTAGTTTTTAAAGATGGAATACTATTTGTTAGTTTAAATCAGCAAAAAAAAGGTTATTCTCTTTTCATTTTAAGATTAATTTAAAAGTTAATATCTGTATAGAAAAATTTTCTATACAGAAAAGCAGATATACTAACTTTAATTATATAACAACAGTAAATTAATTTTACCAAATATATAAACACATATGCCTAAATATTTTCCTATTTGTGTAAAAGAGTAATTCTTATAACTTTTATGAGAAAGATAAAAATTTCGAAAAAACGAAAGATTATCATTGTATTTTTAACTAATTCAAGATAATCATAAAATTTTACTATCCAAAATATTGTTTTTTATGTTGATATTTGAAATAAAAAGCAAAATTAATAATTTTTCTTGTATATCTCTTAAAAAAATTTGTTTGAATATATCTTTAATTTAGTTAGATTTTGAAAACATACAAGGATTGAAAATCTATTTCACTTTACCAGAGTAAAAATAAATTGTTAAAATAAAATAAAATTAAATTAATTTTAGTTATATTCCTGTTCATTTATATTTCAGTTTGGAATTTTGAAAATTTTCAAAAACTAAAAATAGAATAAATATAAAATTCGTATAACACATACTTTCCTAAGACACAATATTATTTAAAAAATATTGTTGCATCATTAGTATATAAGAGTAGATATGTTAAAAATTGAATAAATTTATAATTATAATCAAAGTTTGAAACTGAATCCAATTCACTGTACAAAGCATGTTTTTCATCTTTAATTGAAAATAATGTTTGTTTTGTTTTTTTATGATTACTTTTTGTTTCTAAAAAATTCTTTTTGTTTTACTTTATTGTCATTTCCCATTATTGCAATTTTAAATTATTACAAATTTCTAATATATATTTGTTTTGGAATTCAAAACCACTACTATATAAGGTGCCTTAATTTTTATACAGTCACTCTTTGTACAAAGACAAGTAAAAATGCTTTTAGCTTTCCATGAAAATATTTTAAATAACAAATTGCAAATAATAAATCAAACATTTTATTGTTTAAAATAAATCATGCAAAATTTTTATGTAAATCAACTTTTCTGAATAAATAATGTGATAATAATATAAGTTAAATAAAGTCTTATAATAATGATATTAAAATATTTTTTAAAAATTTTTTTATATTAAAAGAATACAATAAAAAGTTTTGTTAATAAAGTAAAATTTCTTATTATGGGGTAATGAAAATATATGTAGAAATAGAAATATTCATTAAAAAAGAATCATAGATATAAATTCAAACGTTTTAAGGCATGACATTAGATTTAAAAAAATGTCTAGTTCACTGAAAATTGTTGTCATCGCCTTACTTTAAAACTGATAATTTTGTTTATTTACAAAATATATACAATTGAAAATCATTTTTGACATAAATAAAAAGATTAAAACAATAAAAAACGTACAATGTTAGTTGTAAATACTGAAAATGATCAGAATAAATTCTTACATAAGCACTTTTAAAAGAAGATAACGAAATATATAGTAGAGATTTTAAACAAAATGTTTCAACCAAAAGCGAATTCAAATGCAAAAGAGATAATCCTTAGGGGAAAGCTTTTATTCTTCCATTGAGCATCTACAGACCTTTCAAAAAAAAAATATTTGATCCCACAAAGTCAAGACCGTCATATTTTGTGATGCTATTCATGTTACATAAATTTTTTTTTACTGTTATCTTTAGAAAACCAGTCATCCATCTGAGAGTTCTTCCAAGTTCAGTAGGTATAAAGTTTAGTGTTAAAAATCTTAAAGCTGATCAATTTATTATAAGCATTCTACTTAGAAAGTGCTTTTTGGAAAGAAATCTTAAACAATAAGCAAATAGTTATGTAAAAAGGAGAATGTATTTTCCTTATATGTTGTTTTACCATATTTTTAATGCTCTATTATTTTTCTGTGAATAAAAATGTTAAAATTAAACATCTAAAGAGTTATTTTACTCACAACAAAGAAAATTATTAAACATTTGTTTGTTAAATTAGTTGATCTAATGAAATTATGTAATAAATACTGTTAGCAAATTAATTCTTTTAAATTTGCAAATACAAAATTAATTTAATAAGATATATTTCTTAATAAATTATTATAATAACTAAAGAAATTTTATTCAATAACTAAACTAATATATATTATTATAAATCATTTATTATAATACTATATGATTATAACTAACTAAATATATAACCAAATATATTTATAACTATTATATTTCTTATAACTAAAAATATTTCTTTAATAAAAAATTTAGATAAATAAGTGAATAATTTTTCTTGAAATTTTATGGTGAATTTTATATTTAAAATCGTTGTCGATTAAGTTCCTATCTTCATAATTAATGTTTAAGGCATTAAATCACATCACATTATAATTTCCTTTTTATGTGTTGATTTCAGTTGTGTTCTTATGTTGAATAATACATTTAATCTTAATAAATGCTAGCAGAAGTATAAATAACAAAAATTAACGACCAATTATTTATTGTTTATTATTAAAATTAAATTTAAAATTAATCTGTGTTTATAAATTATTTTAGGTACATTAGGAACTGCTATGAAAATTATTGTTTGCCAGTTAAATAAATAAATAAATAATAATGGGAACCTAGACAAATAAATAATGAAATATTAATTTGTTTGAGAACATTCTGAAATGTATTTAATTGCATTTCATTTTAAAATACATATAATTATATTAAAATATATGTATTTTCAAATGAATATATTTCTATCTTTTATATAATCAATTAAAAAAGAAATTAATTTTTTTGTTAAAAATTAAAACAAATTATTCAGAAATTGCTATTTTTTATAACGTTTTCATTATTCTTAAAAATAACACAATTTATTAGATTATATTGTGAATTTTAATTTAGTATTCTTCATTTAAGATGAATATTTATCTAGTGAATATTTCTTTTTATTATATTTAATTAAAATTATAGATTCTATATGTAAAGAGTTTCAAGTACGTTTTATTTCAAATTTAAATGCGTAGGATGAAGATGTTTGATAACATTATTTCAATATCGTTATCAAATTTTATTTAAAAAAAAATTGTTAAAATTTTCTTGAATCCCCATTTTTTATAAATTGCAATTAATTTTTAAATGTAGATTTTTCGTATTATTGTTTAAATTTTAGCTTCTTCTTAGTTGTTATAAAAAATTAATAAAAAAATAAGAAATAAACGATAATACCTTTTTGTCACTGCATAATGTAAAACTGCAATGTATATTTTTTATGTTAGTAATAACTGTGAAAAATTCTTCAGTATATTTATTTTTAATTATGTACAAAATTGTAATGTTGCAAATTTAAATATATTATAAAATTTATTAATTCAAAAATTGTTTCTTCTAATAAAGTTTTAAGGAGATCAGAAGAATATATATATATATATATATATCCGGATTCTACATAAAAATTCAAATTTTAAGATAGGTGATTGATTATGAATATAATTTCAGGTGAAGAAAATTATAAAGCAAACTGGGTATTAATTAAAAAATTAAAAAAAATATATCTAAATATAATTTATCTGATAGTTGCAATATTTTCAAAAAATTTTTATTGAATTTAACCAATATCTAAATGAAAGATAACAAAAAAATAATTTAAAGAATTTTATGACTAAAATATTGTATAATCATATCAATTGAATAAAAATACATTAAAAAATAATAACATTAGTAAGAGTAATTTACATGTTCAAATAAATTATATTTCCTACAATATTTTTATGAAAAGAACACTGAAATTAATGTCTATTTTAGCTAGAAAACAATTTAGTACGCCAGATAAATAGCAATATTTTTGTGTTTATATTATGATTACTTGTTTTTGCTTTTTGACACGTGCCATGCAATCAGTTAAAGAACGTAATTTTCCTTATGATTTATAAAGAAAACGTAAAGAAAAATATACATTTTTATATTTTTCATAATATTCTAATCATGGGTTAGTAGGTTAAACATTGATATATGGCAGTAAAATGTTTTAGGTTTACATCCTACTAGGTTCATTTAATTAGGTATAACTATAGCAACTCTTTGACTACATATTTATTTCTATAAGAATAAATCTTTTGGATGGTTGTTTCCATTATTATCCACATGTGTAACACAAATGTTTACCAGTCATTTTATAATAAATACATTTTCTATATTTTTGTACAGTATAGCAAGCCCTCTATCTCTCTCCCCTCTTGATTATTAACATTTATAATACTGATTCTGGTACAATATATCATATGCATGCTAATGATATAGTTATCAAATGTGTATCAATACAAAAAAGTTGTATTACTATATGTATATTTGATCTTGTTAAGCAATTATACATAAAAAAATTAAACATGTTACCTAAGTTAAATAATTGTATATCAATTTTGAAATAAGTAATGGTATTCTCATTAAATGTTGTCTTAAACGCTGAAATTTCTAGCAAGAATAAAACGTAATCTTAAATAAAAAAAAGAATTGAAAGTTTATTTACTTTATGAATTTTAGCGCAAATATTGGTAGAATAAATTTCTTCTGATACAACATACAATAAAAAACAATTTGCAAAAATGCAAATCTTATCATTTTTATAAAAACCGCATGCCTTGGTGATTACAGATTTTATCCCTTTAGAGCCTTTCAGACTACCAGCATAATACATCGCTGTAATGTACAATGTGGCATAAGCAGGTGGAAATGTTGTCAACAACATATTTCTGGATTCTTAGAATATTTACTTACAAAAGTACCTACATCCTTATGGAAATACACTCCATTTCTTCAGCATAGGAAGCATATATATATAATATATGTCACATATTGTTATGTCACTTCGTATTTTTTATATAACAGATGTTTCGTAAAGGGACAGAAATATCAGATTATTATCAGACTTTTTTTTCTTGCAGTTTGTTTTAAATAGCTTTTAAAACCAAGCAATATTTATTAGAATTTATTTTTATATATGATGGGATGATAAAAGCCAATTTTTAAATGTACATTATAATTTACTGTATTTTCTTCGAATTAAAATAGATTTCTATCTACTGAAGAAAATGGATATTTAAGTATATATTTTTATAAAAATAAGTACTTAAAAAGGAAAGATGATTTGTTTCAAAAATAAATTAAAGCTTATATTCTGATGTCAAAGACTAGTATACGAAACTTAACCAACAGCTGTATTTAATTTGCTGTAACTTCAGAAGAAGTCGCATGGAAGACATAAAATTCAAAATATAGAAAAAAAGTATTTTCTACTTTAGCAATGAAAAAGCACAATATTTCCTAAATGAATTGAAATACAGTTTAGAATTAAATAAAGTTTCATTAATAAAAGTGCAACTATGGTAGTGACTGCCCAAAAGGCGGAACAACAAACTGATGTTCTTTACTAAAGGTTATAACTTCCCTGAAGTGGCATTGTCTCGCCATAGTACTGAATACCAAATTATCCAAAGGCTCTTAAAGTAACAGAACTTATGTTACTAGACGTTCTCCTGTGAATATAGCATATCGAAATGCTTCCCCCTAAAGCATCTCTACTTGTTTTGTGGAATTTAAATCAGGATAGTACCTTGGTCAATATATATTCTTATAGTTTTATAGTTCTTATAGTTTTTGTATTCTACAAGCTCTTAACCTGATGTGATTTGGAGCTATCGTCTTTAAAAATGAAGTTTACTTCTATGAAATCTCATCATAGAAGCACGAGAGGGGAATCCCTAGCTGACAATGATTTCCTGTAAATCTGCCTCAAAAAATTTAGAGCTCACTCCGACGTTCATCAAAATGCCTCCCCAGACGACCCCACCAAAACTACCGTAAATGTCTTTTCCTTGTTGGTAGTGGCACAAAACCATATCTTTACCTCTCTCCCTGTCATTTATTGTTGATAGTAATCCATGACACTTTAACGACTCTCATCTGTAATGAAGATGTGACTCCGATGTGATATCCAGTCTGTGTTTCTTATGAAGTATTAACGGTTCCAACTATGGATAGCTGCTAATGTACAACATTTACAGAGTAAGGCAATCAAATAATAGTTAAGAAGTCAGCGGGCCACAATAGTAAAGAAAGGCATTTATGGTTCCCCTCGTCGCATTCAACTGCTGACCATTGTTGCATACTGACAGTTTTAGATATCTTTTCGTCTACAGGGAATATTTCGATCATTCATTGTCTTTATTTTTCTCAGCTGACCAACACCAATCTGTCTTGCATCTTTACTTGTAGCTTAGGAAACTTTCTAAGCCTGAAATAACAGTTTTGTGGAATTCTTCTGTTACGCTTGTCCTTCTACGCCTGCTTAAGGCTTGTCGAACATTGTATCATATGTAAAGTCTTCTAGATGCTTCATCTTGCATGTTGCACATAAGAATTCACTTGGACTTGCAGAGAATGTCTTTAATAGCACTACTACTATTCGTACTGAATGCAAGTCTTTTCCGTGCTCTCCATCACCTAAGACATTTATGTAAGAGATTCATATCAGTGTATGGGCATCAATCTGCTCCACATAAAATTAAAATAATTAATCTATTATATTTCCTGATACTAATAGTTTTTTTACCAGTTCATTATTTAATGATATCACACCTATCTAATGTGAAACAGAACGAATATCTCATTTTTTGGATAAAATGAAAACTCATATGGAGATTTGGAATCTATCGACAACCATCCAGGAATTATTCGAACTGTTTTGTAAATGTGTTTCTGATTTTCGTCAATATTGCGTGATAAGTAGAATCAAATTACTCATAAAACTTCAAGACATAATTCGCAACATCAACCTTCTTCTATTGGACAGAGTAGAATGAACAATGTTGTCACATCTGAATAAGTTTTCAAGTTCAACAATTGAAAAAAACAATTTATCTGCTTATTGTTCATACATACTTAATTTAATATAAATTATCTCAATAATAAGCTTCATTTCAAAAAAAAAAAAAAAAAAAAAAAACTGGTCATAGTAGCAATTGAATATAATTTAAAATATTCTGAGTTATAGAACTCTAAACAATTGTCAATGTTATTCAGAAATATTTAAAGATGTTGCATGTTTTAAATTAATTTTTGTTAATGAAAGTCATACTCAAAGAAAGCAGAGCGCTGAAATACCAAAAATATTTTGACTATGATTAAAAATTCCTGTATCAGTATATTCATGATTGTAATAAATACTAAGATAAACAAAAATAATTTTTGAATTTCGTAGTATTTCTTACAATGATGGATATACTGTTAAATATTATATTGTCCTACAATATTTGAATAAAGGGAATTGATAAATTAGTATAGCAGTTTCTATTTGAATTAAAGACTAATTTCATTACTTATAATGAACTGTTATTTATGTAATATTACAAAACATCTCTATAATAGTTGTTCAGAAAATTATAATTTAATATCGAAAATATAATTTATTTAATAAATAAAGTTCTTTTGAAATAAAATGACAAAAGTCTATATTTCAGCGATTTCTGGGCAAATAATATTTAAACATGTAATTATTTCCCACATTATTTTACAATGACTTATTTGAGAATAGTTAAATGCCATATTGTGTAATAGTTAATACAAAATCAAAGAGTATAGCGTAATAATTAAACTTTTCATTAGTTCACATCATATGGAAATACTTTTAAGTAAAAACCTAATATCAAATTATGTAAGAACGAGGTTTAATTCTAGACATACAACAAATACATAATATTTGTTTTGGTTCCCTTTTAAAAATTGAAAATGTGAATTTATTTGCAATTCATCGTATTAAACATTATTTAAAATAATTCATTAATGGTATAATATAAGTATTGTTTATTAATGCAGCATAAAAGTTAGAAATTTTACAAATAAAAAAAATACATACATTCCCTATGTTTTATTTTTTATGATATAAACGTTTGAAAATTATTTATTCCAAATAAATTCATTTTTTTTTTTACAATGTAATTTAATGATGATATTTAGTCCAATATGTAACATCGTACTACATAAAAATAATTTTTAATTAACTGAAAATAATAAATACATTACAGACATTGCAATAATTTTATTTGGTTAATCAATGCGTTATTAACACGTTTTATTAAAGGAAATACTGTAGCAGTAAATTCCAACATTTTAATTTTAATAGAAAATATAATATATCCCAATATGAACTTCAATAGAATTTTAATTGAAAATCTAATCTATTCCAACTTAGTTTAATGCTTTGAGTAAAGGGTTCTATTAAAGTTTGTAATGTGCTCTACTCCTTCATTAGTGCAATTTTCAGGTATTGCGATGTATATGAGAACTGTTAATAGCCTCTACCCAAAATATCTTAGAAAATCTTCAAACAGCTTAAATTGGAATATTTAGTATATCAGTTTAATCGCTAATCATATCATTTTTTAAAAAATTTATTAACAAGAATTTTCCAATGAAAAGTATATTATTACAGTTAATGAGAATATCAGCATGTAATTAAATAATATAAGCAGTAAATAGTGGAAGGAACATGCTTCGTCTAACTTAATTGTCTATTAATATGATATAATCATTGCATATGATAGCTAGTTAAGCGAATAGGTATGTGTATAGATCTCCAAGTACAAAATTTAGAATTAGACATTAATGGAAATTTAACTATTCATTGAATAGAACATGTGTTATTTTTGTAAATCTCAATAAATTAGAACCGTTATGGTACGTTAATACTACAAAAATCAGTAGTTTTCGGGTATACAGATTTTCTCATTAATCTCTCTGTAAATAGCTTGTTGTGGTATTAAAATTTTCTAAAGGTGTTGATATTTGTAAGCAAAATTAAATAATTTGATTCTTTGGGCCACTTAGAATTGGATAAATTTCAATTTTGGCATTTCATTTAAGATAGATTTTTCTTGGAGAAGTAGTATTTGTTTCAATGATTTTGTTTTGATTGACTAACCAAAATTAGTAATATCTTTGAAAAAGGACATTATTTTGACTCGCCTATATTTCTACTTCTAAATATTTTTTCTGTTTAGATATTTAACTTTTTGAAAACTTTGATCTCATTCTTACAGATAGCAATGTAAGGGTCAAGATTTCAATTCATAAATATCAAAAAGTTAAAAAAAAAACACTTAATGTGAAGTGAATTAATACATTTATATGTATATTTTAAGTAATTAAATTAAATTAATTTAATTTAAAGTGTCATAATATTGTTTCATTTATAGTTTCTCAAACAAATTAATAAAACATTAATATGCAAATTACGTTATTTTTTGTATACAAAGATAATTGTAAGTAAATGTTATAATGTATTTTCCTACCTTTTAAATTAGATATCGTATAAAAAAAAATAAATATTGCTATTTTTTATCATGTGTACCATCCAAATTTTTTCGTAATTCATGATTCTCATAAAAGTATTTATTTTACAAAAAAAGCCAACGTAATTATGTATGTAGTTATTTTTATTAGAGCGTAATGATACATTTGCACAAAAAATTAGAATGAAAATAATTCGAAAAAAATTAATTGACGCCTTTGAATTCTTAACATTCTTTTTTTTTCAGAGGGTATATTCTCATAATAAAAACAAATGATTATCATTGATATTTTAATTTCTTTCAGAATATGACAGAAAAGAAAATGTTTTCCATGAATATACATAAAAAATGTTAATTTTATCATATGTCCCACTCAAATTTTCATAATTCAGTATTGTCATAAAAGTATTTTCTTAGAAAAATTCCTACGTTATTATCTGGGAAGCTTTTTTTTTCCACGTAGAGTAATGATACAATTTAAATTTATAAATTTATACAATTATATTATAAATTTATTATAAATTTAAAATACCCATATATATGATAAATAAATTTATAAAATTTTTATAAATATAGATATTTTTTTTTTAACTGTCAGAAAAATAGTCTCTCAAAAAAGTATAGACAAATTTATTTAGCTATTTTATGAAGACGAAAATAATATTTTTAATGATTACCAAGAAATGTACTTATTGCATCGTAAATACTCAAACTTCTATACGCCATATACCACATTTGAATGGTGGTTTCAGCCTTAGTCCAAAAGATTGTTAAGCTGTTCTTTACTGGTGAAAGGAAACCTGACGTAACCATGGTAACATCCAATAATTTTTCAACTTTGTAATCCTTGAGAAATGTCTTGTCTTGTCCATTTTTTTGCTGTCCTCAGTGTCCACTATCTAGTGAATAACGCTACATACATCAAGAATTTCTATTATATAGCCTTTATGAAAATGAATGCTTCAAGATTAATAACGCAATAATTAATTAGGATTTTTTTTCTTATTACTTTAATTATTTGTCCGATAAATAAATAGCATTTATAAGAATTTTTTATTTCATCGATATGATTTATTTATAATGTTCAAATAAAATTAATGTGTAATAAAAAAAATAACTATTGAATTAATGACTTCATTTATCTCTTAGGCTTTTTATAATATATATTTTAAAAATATATTAAACGTACCCATATATATGATGTAACATAATAATAATAATTATAATTATTAAACAAAAAAAAAAATGTGCAGTGAAAATTATTGCACTGTGTATGCAGTTAAAAATTAATATAAAATTAAAATATCTGAATTCTTATATAATAAGTTTAACATCTTACTGGGAATTTTATTTCTTTTGCACTCTTCAAAATTTTTATATTGTTAAAGATCCACTAATTTCTTGCAGAATTATAAATGTAATATAAAAGCTAAATTGTAAAACCTTTTTTTTTATGGAAAGAAAATATAGAATAAGAAAATACAAAAAAATTAAAAATGTGTCATGGAAAATTTTATAAACATCATGTAAAATATATGCTTAAAAAACAATTTATAACATAATAATAAATATACCTGGTTCAGCAGTAACTGGTATATTAAAAATTAAAAGCAAAAGCTGTTAATGAAGAACATTTAACTACAATGATCCTGAAAAGATTAACTTACAATTATGTATGAAAAATTGGTAAATGTGTGCATATGTTAAAAATTATGTGTAAATAATATATGTGCATATAATTTATGTAAATAAAAATTTTATAATTTATGAGTATATAATGCATGCCATAAATATTATATTTATTCTCTTTATTTTAAAATTGAAACTATTTCATTTCATCCATCCATATTCATCATTTCATCCATCCATTTCTATATTTTACAAAAAATTATACAAAAGATAACTTTGAAAAAATTAAAATGTTATAAGGCTCGAATATTTTTTAAATGCACGAGAATAACAATTATCTCATTTATTCAATTTACTGTAATGTGCAAATATAATTTAAAATTTTGTTTTCTTTTCGATTATTTCGAGCAATTTTTTTGACTTTCTTGGAACCCTAATTTTTATATTATATCTTAACCTTTTTGTTATTTAGGCAGACAATAAAACATTTTGGTAAGTTGCATACATGAATAAACTTGGAATTTATTCAGTCGCCGAAGAAACTAATTTAGAGGAAGCAATTTTTTTAATGGAAGCAAGGACTGCAATCAATGATAAAATCGAGTTTAGCTGTGTCCTGTCAAGTTTTCATATAATATACTAATATGAATAAAACTCCATCCACAATATTTGATAAATTTCGCAAAATTGAAAGTGTTGTTCAAGAATAATAATTATTAAAAGTTGACAACTTTGACCTAATGTCATTCGTCAAAGCAAGATCCAGGAATTAAAAAGATGCAACATTACCCAATAACATCAAGTAGATTAAGGACTATTCAAGTCCTTATTCTACTTGATGATTGTTGACTACTCTACAATGAAAATTATGGGGTAGGCTACTTTGATTTCGATTCGTGTCATAACACTAGGAAGCAACATCCGCAAGGGCAACTGTGAGGGCAAACACCATTCTCTTAAGCAAACAAAGAACGTCTAGGCTTTTGCATATCTGGTTTTAATTTGCTTTTCAGTTTGCAAAAGAGGTTATTGCTGCTTCAAATGTTCATTTTACATCTGGAAAGCTATGTTAGAATGGATACTTCATATAATAATGATTAAGATGGTAAAGGTTCACATGTTTGCTCTTCCTCATTGTTCCATGGATGACAAACCTGTATTAACGCCTGCTGGCAAATTTGTTAGTAAGTTTATAAATGTTTTAAAAAGATAGCCGAGAAAATCTCAATTTGTTATTGATATAATTATTCACCTTTTTATTGTAAACACCAAAATAAAATGTGCTGTGATCGCATCCAATGGCATCTGTAAACTATAGTAATTTTATCTACATAAAAGTTTTATGTAATTTTTAAGCTCAATTTATGACAGCTTTGTAAAATTAAATCATACCCCATTATTTAGCACTTTAAATTTATTAAGTCATCAAAATTGTGTTACTGTTTTCATACTTTAAATTTAATTTTAAAAATTTCAGCCGATAACTTTCGTTATATTAATCATATTATGCATCATATATATTTGTAATCTTTCATTCTAACCATCAGAATCATGTCTAAAGTAGAATCGTGATAAAACTGGTACTTGCCGATAATGGTACCTTTGGCGGCTTTATGTGCCGTCAATCTAACAGCTACCAAGGTTACCAAACCAATAGAATAGATTGCGCCACTTAAAAACCGTCAAATCTTAGAATGTGCTGGCGTGTGTTTTATTGGCGCAACTGTTGCCAGCGGCACTGTGTTAATATGTGTAAGTACCTAAAAATTGTGTAAATAATTATAAACTTCAATGCGTAATATAAACAAACCCGTAAGTAATGTAACATATGAAATTTGAAATTTGTTATGAAGATTGAATCAGAATCATGAAAATCAGAATTCATGATCCATAAAACAGGAAACAGATGCTGCAGTGTTAAATGTACACAGAAATTGAAATGAAGGGCAAGGCTAGCGCAAGAAATACCTGATAAAGCAGATACATTTCAGACTCGTTCAACTGATGTTCAATATTCTGTACACGAATTGCGGAACCAAGAAGTTATTTGAGAATCATTTTTCTTCGCGCATTCCTCTTGGAAGGGTCAACTGGACGTCATGTATCTACAGTAAAGCTTACACTGTTTATGAGCTCTGTTTTGGGGGATCTACTTTCAAAGGCTGGATTTAGGTTCTGGATTGAAAAATTGAAATCTTAAACTGGTTTGTAGAATTTAAGACAAAAATCTAAAACGAAGTAAAGTGTAAGAATGTTATTGTAAGTAAATGTTCGAAAACAAGGATATCGATAATATACATTTATACATAAAATATGATATTTGCTTTATAAACCAAATTTAAACTTAATAGACGAAAATAATTTTCTTTTGAGTATTGACTGATTTACCACTTATAATTTTTACTAATAAACATTTTATAATTTTTTACTAGACCATTATTTGAATAAATATTTAATATAGCAAAAAGAAAACAAAACATGTTTTATCTCTTAGTTTAATTGATAAAAGTGTTTTAGTGATTTGAAAATATTTTTGTATTTAAAAATGTAAAAATAATTTAAATGTGTTAATTTTTGTGATTGTTTTTAAAAATTTAAATATTTTCGTAAATAGAAAAAAAAAAATTGTTGTTTTATTACGATTTTAAAACAATATAAAATATTAACAAATATATATCTAGATAAGTTATAAAAAAAATTTAAAAAATTATGCAATTGAACTGAGCAAATATGCAATATACGGCCATAATATAACTTTTCAGTAACAAATAACATTAAAGAAATACCACTAAAAACCTTTAAATTGTCTGTACGTACAGTAAGTAAAATACTTTCAAAACAGGATATCTGGATAGGAAGTATTTATAACAAAATACAGATGCTAGTTTTGGCTAACCAAATTTGAACCTTAAACATTTAGAATATAATTTTTCTTTGAATAATCGCTTATTTTTAATTTGACTGTTTATAATTTTACTAATAAGATTTTTAATTAATTTATACTAGATCAATAATTTAAATAAATAGTTAAAAAGAAAAATAAAACATGTTTTGACTTTTTAGTTCAATTAATAAGCGTTTTAATTTGTAAAAAAAAAATAAGCTTCTTATTTTATACTAAAAATTGGAAATAAATATGTGCTAATTCCTTAGATTGTTTTTAAGAACTTGTTTATTTTCTTTTGATGAAAAAGATTTGTTTTTACTATGATTTAAACAATACAAAATATGTTATATTTATATGAATGTGCAAATATGCAACGAAGAACAGACCAGCAAACAGTATCTCTTCTCGTAAACAATATTAAAGAAATATAATTAAAAACCTTCCAATTGTAAATATGAATATAATCAAAATAAAAACAACATCTCAGTCAAACTAATAAACTGCACAGAAATAAAATATTTTCGGAATGAAGTAAAACGAAATAAACTATAGCACTTTTAAAATATTTATAATTCTTTCTATATTCTGTGATTATAAATATATATTTCCCCATTCCTTTTATTTATAACTGATAACAAAAACAATCTCATTATTTAAAGCACAAAGCATTCATTTGCACGTATAAAATAAAAATTGATATCAAAAAATTATTTATTCAAAGCATTTGCCAAACTTATGATATATTACTAAGTGAAAAACGAAAAAAATATATGAATTTACTAAAAAAATAACTACTGATGAAAATAATTTTATTAAACTTATATATCTAAGTTAATTACTTTTAGTTTCATGATATATATGCAAAAAATTTTTATTAAGTATAAACCTTGACAAAAACTGCTGCATGAACTGAAATTCTTAATGATGAGTTTTTTACATTGCTTATATTTATTAATCTTGGAACTTGGCATCATGTTTGTGAATTTATTCCAATAGTCTGGATGTTTTTTCAGGTGGTTTACTTCAAATATATTTTTAATTTCATGAGAGCTTCATTTTGCCACTATAAATTCATAAAACATCGACTACATTTTATAGCGACACTTAAGAGTGATTTGGAATT